>ML794512.1:279995-301077 GCA_009831015.1 Picea engelmannii
ATCAAATTTATTAAGGTGCAAATTTTGTATCATTTAATATGAAGGAATTGATACATGACATGGAATTAAATGAAAAAAAAAATACACCTTAGATTTTTTATCCCCTTTGGTGTTTGATAAATCCAGGTTTAAGATGAATTTAGATTGGTTTAATTTTTTTTAAATGTTATCACGGATGTTATCACTAAGTGACAACATCTATGCCAAATTGGGTTGTAAAACACATCACTACTTTAAATACAATAAGATTCCAACTTCATCTTTATTTCTTTAATAAAATATAAAAAATAAATAATAATAAAACTTAGAAATTACATTTTCACATTAATTTTTTTTTAAGTTAGATTCTATAAATTCCCTACTATAAAAAAAGATGTACATGCAATCTATTGGATATGAGTTACCAAGATAAGAAACCTACTCATTACCAGCCCAATTCAGGGGTGGGGGGCTTTATTAGAAGAATATAATATATATTATATTCTTCTAATAAAGCCCCCCCACCCTCTATTGGATATGAGTTACCAAGATAGGAAACCTACTCATTACCAGCCCAATTCAGGGGTGGAGGGGGCTTTATTAGAAGAATATAATATATATTATATTCTTCTAATAAAGCCCCCCCACCCTCTATTGGATATGAGTTACCAAGATAGGAAACCTACTCATTACCAGCCCAATTCAGGGGGTGGGGGAGGCTTTATTACCCCCACCCTCTATTGGATATGAGTTACCAAGATAGGAAACCTACTCATTACCAGCCCAATTCAGGGGGTGGGGGAGGCTTTATTAGAAGAATATAATATATATTATATTCTTCTAATAAAACCCCTTTTTTAAAGTTAGATTCTATAAATTCCCTGCTATAAAAAAAAGATGTACATGCAATCTATTGGATATGAGTTACCAAGATAGGAAACCTACTCATTACCAGCCCAATTCAGGTATAAGTTGCTCGCAGGGCCAAAAAATATGATAACGAGTTTGCAAAAGTAAAATTACACTGAACTCCTAAGTTACATTGGCTTATAGCCATGAAACAAAAAGAGAAACTAAACAAAAATAGCATATAAACAAAGGAATGAACCTGACCATCCAACCCACCATCGCCCTTACTGTCCGAAAATCACAGAAGAAGCCTGTCAACGCAGAGTTCTCAAGGAAATCGCCCAGGGTTGATTTACTCAAAACATAGAAAGGGTAGAAGCAATTTTAAAACGATTGGGCTCCTTGTAAGCTCGCGCGCACAGGACAATAATCGGTTGCAGAGTACAAGAAATTTTTTAACAATCGACTGGCCTCACGTGCACTAGGAAAATCTCAGGTTTTTGCTAAGTGAGAGCAAGCAAACAATGAAAACGAGACTAACACGTTTCTTTGTGGTGCATAAAGATCAACAAAAACGACAGGCATCCAAGCGGATTGAGAGTGGGAAGAGGACAGTCGTCGCCGAGAAGCGCTAGATCACATGCGGGGCGAAAAGTTTCCCAAGAGAAGGGTTAACTTCACTAAGAATGCAGAGGCAAAAAACATAAAAAAAATAGCAGAGGAAGCAACTCCATTGCTGGGCGCGTTTTTCATAGAACACAAGGGTTAAATCACATCTAGAAAGCGAGAAAACAATGCAAGGTAGCAGAGGCAGAAAAAGCAATCCAGTCACACCAGTCAATCATTCAATGAGTCTACGGACTAAACGTCTTGGGAAGAAGGGATGCAGGGAGGATTAATAAAGTTAAGCGAGGAACCACTCAAGGCAACAAGGTTTTTTTTTTGGTAAGTGAGTTGAGATTTTATATTACTGTAAAATTTATATTACACAAGTAAAAACAGGGAAGGGTCCTTGGATCTGCCAAAAAAGGAACCAGATCAGGGCCTTCGTAGATGCACTATCAACAAAAATGAGGGAGCTGGGCTGCCACCCTGGGAAACTGACCCAATCCTTTTAAGCCAGTTTGCAGAAAACCATAACTTAACATATTCAGTAACAAATAACAGTAAGTAGTGCATAAAAACCGTGGTTGGTGCTGCGCTAGTTCAGGATGATTGGTTGGTTATCGTCTCTTTCCTTGTTTGCTGCTTTTTCCTCTTTCTGCTCTACCATGCATGTCTTTCTGATTTTGGTTGGAATTCCGCATCGGTCCTCAGGAGTTATGTCTAAATGGTGGACGTAGCGAAGATAGATGTGAAATTGTCCCGCCAGTCGCTCCAGTTTTTCATGTTGACTCCTTTGTTCCTCCACTATTCCTCTGGCAAGAGTCTCCAAGTTGTTGAGTCGGTTCATGATTTTTGTGAGCTCCTTCTTATGTCCCATGATCGCTTCCTTGCTGGTCTCTTTCCTGTCATCTTTCAGCTTGCCTATCAACATTTTAGTGCACCAGGCTTTTTCCACCATTTTTTGGTAGAGGCTCATTCTTGGTTGAGTGGTCCTCGGGTCCTTAATCCCTTCGGCTTCTTGAATGAGTTCATCCCATTCCTTGCTCTGGCACTGGTTGTTGACTTCTCTTTCCCACCTGTCTATGATTGCTTTCCCTTTGGGGTCGACCTGCTTGAGGAAGGTTTCCTTGGCCTCTCTGGCCGCCTGTTCCACCTTCGTGATTTTCTAGGCGCTTGTTGGATGAGCTTCCCCCTGGGGGCCTCTCTTGCTCTGGGTCTTCTTCAATCTTGTCATCTCTGCTTTTTTTGGGTGGTTCTCGACTTGAGTTCGTCCTCCACTTTTTTCCATTACTTCTTGGTGCTTAGTATGGCCTCTGTGATTTCTTCTCTCCGATCTATGGTTTCCTCTAGTGTTGTTTCCTTTATTGGGTTTCCCCCGCTGCTGGCTTCTCCCAGGAATCATTGATTTCCCAAAGAAGTGTCCTTTCCGGTTTTGTCGCATTGATTTGAATCGTGTGTTCTTGGGATCCCTACCGTCATTCCTGCGTCGCTCCCCTGTTTTGCACCTTGTATGCCAATCATTTCCTCCCCCCATACCTGTGTATAGGTGATGCATACTCAACCCTATCCATGGCCAACCGTTTTGTTCTGTGTACTTTTCCTCCTGCTGGATATCCCTCCTATGCACCCATGAGTAGTCCCTGTACTCCTTTCTAGTGATAGGGCCGCCATATTGTATCTCCTCCTGTGGTGTGACATGGGTCTATATTGGAATTCATGTTGGCATGTTGGCCTTTCGGATTTTGATGGGCTCCTACATGCCTTCCGAGTACTTCTGTGCCTCTAATCTCGTTGTGGTCGTCCGTATTTCGACTGCCCTCGTAATCCTTTACCGCTATTTGAATGCAGTCAGTTCAAAACTGACCACTTGGTATGTTACGCATATTGTGTCCAGTTTTGGTCCTGCTTCATTTGCACCTTCGTTAGCTATTATGTTTGCTAGGCCATTGGATGTCCTTCGTACCCATCGCAACTCTACTACGAGCCCCAACTGTATGTGCTCCTAAACTCTTTGTAGGGTCTACGCTAAGCGTGAGTGTTTCTGGATTTTGCCCATTTTGGTGTCGTTTTGGAGCTTCCTTACTGTGTTGATTACTAGCATGGAATCTCCTTCCACTATAGTATTGATTATTCTTCCCGACGTAGAATCTCAAGGCCGGTCTCCAGGACTCCAAACTATGTTGCATTGTTAGTTGAGTTCCCCAAACTACTAGTATATAGTCGAATGATATTTCCTTGATTGTCCTTGATAACTCCTCCCAACCCTGTCTGGCCTGGGTTACCTTTTGATGCCCCATCAAAATTCAGCTTGAGGGAACCCTCTTGTGGTGGTTTCTAGTTGTGTTCACCTATTTGGAGTTGTGTTGGTCATCTCACTTGAAAGGGTTTGTGTCCGTCCTTCAGTCGAAAGGCCTCAAGAATTATGAGATCCTGGGTTGTGAGTTGCGCACTTCTTGGTTGGCAGTTGCGGCTCAGTATCATTTCTCTTGTCATGGAGATGATGGTTTCCTTGATCTTTTCTACCATCCATTTTTGGTTCTTGAAGATGTGTTGGTTCCTTTCTTTCCAGACTGCCCAAATGATCATTCCGGGAATGAGAATCCAACTGAGATTCACCTCTTCATTATCGTTGTAGTTCTCTTTCCAAGTATTTATAGTTGCGGATACATTCCCTATGATCCTGTTAGTTTGTCAGAAGATGTTGGTCGCCCAGTCCCAGACTTCTGCTGTGAGGGTACATTCATCCAGGAGATGGTTTGTTGTTTCCTCTTTTTCTTCACATAGGGGACATCTAGAAGGTCCTATGAAACCGCGCTTCCTGAGGTTTTCCCATGTTAAGATTTTATTATGGAGTATTAGCCACTAGAAGATTTTTATTTTTGGTCACTGTGGGCTATTCCAGAGCTTAACCCATTGTTGCGCCGGGTCTTCTTGGTCCTGGTTTGTAATGTAGTGGCGTACTTCTTTGAGGTTGAATTCCCCACCGTCCTTGTGCCCCCATCGCAGCTGGTCCATTCCTTCCACAACTGCTTTTTTTCGTTTCCCCAGATCCTCCTCCACTTCTTATATTGTTGTTGCGGTTTGGTCTCTATTATGTGGGGTAAGAGTGTTCCAGATTCTCCATTTGTTGCAATTTGTGTCTTGCTTCCAGTATTGGTAGACTCTGGTTTTGCCTTGCACAAGCATCTTCTGTTGGATTTCCTTCCTTTCGGGTTTTTCCAATCTAGGTTCCTGTTGCCAGGCATCCTCCCAGAATCTAGCGGTTCTGCCATTTTTGACTTCCCAAAAGATGTGTGATTGAATCCAAGTCTTGTTGCGCCATGCTAGGTTCCAGATATCAGACCCTACCTCGATGCCTCTGAGGAGGATTTTGTCCTGATCGCTTATGTTCGGGGCATATTTTTCCTTCCATAGGTTTACCCATAGCTTCGTGGTTTCCTTGACCTAGCACCACCAAAGTTTCACCCCATAGGTGTCATTGGTAACTTGCGGGTCATGTAGCCCCATACCTTTGTTGTTTTTTGGTTTACAAATCTTCTCCCAAGCTTCAGGGTGTGGATGAGTTCGTGGGCATGGATGATATTGTCCATTATTTGTCTTCCTTCCACGAAACCAGCCTGTTCCTGTGAAACTAGTGTGGGTAGGAGGGGTTTCAGTCTATTTGCTATGACTTTGGAGATTAACTTGTACACCACAAAAGGTATGCGGGCTTGGCCCAGTTAAGATTTGTTCCGTGACTAGACCACGTCCTTACTCGGGTTTGAACACAAGACCTAACCTTCATTGCAAGAACGACTTTACCATCCAGCTGCCTCTGTCGACCTTCTCAAGGAAACAAGGGTTATACAGGTCATCATAAACAATTTTTTCTTAAATAACTGAACAATTTTATTTCAAGGAACATACAATCTCAACTGAAATTACCAACTTAATCTAGAACCCATTCTAAATTTTCATCAATAATTGAATCCACATATAATAATCTAACTAATCTATCAATGAAAAGTTTTACACCTGTGTACCATAACTGAAGGCGAAGAATCCAGAGTGGTTGTCCCGCACTTGCACTCCGTCCCGCTTCTGCTTTCCAACCAATGAGACATCACCGGTACCTCCCAACCAACGCTAGGGGTACTTTTCTTCCCCCTGAGCCCCCTGATCCGCAAAGGGGATAGGCAAACAACTAGACAATAAGCTAGCGCCCAACTCGCCTCCCAAGGTCGAGCTACCACTCTCTAATCAAGCTGGGCATCCCAACTCCCACAAGGTAAAATCAGTCAAGAAAAATATCAGCAACGTAAACTTATGCCTGGCAGGCGTGATCCATACTCCTCCTCTGCCATCATTTTTATAGAGTTTTCTTAGTGATCAGTTTCCCAAACCCTCTTTATATTATTTTTATTAAATTTAATTAGGATAAACCTCCCCCATACACATGTCACCCAATCCCTTAGTTACATCAGAAAATCAATTTATTAATCAATTAAATTTGCCTATGTTCCTCACCCTCCTAAAAGCGTTCACAAAAACGCTCCTTGACGTCCCTTACATTTATTAAATGACTGTCGCCTTTCTTAAAACCTAGTTGAGTTCAAAATTAGAAGGTTCCAAAGACTATATTTCCTACTATGTTAGACATTCCCCTTTTCCTTAAGTTTCCCCTTTTCTTCTTAGTTCAGATTTAACAAGTTTAGATATAAACAACCATTTACCCCTTTAATATTTTAATCCTTCATTAAAATTTTACTTTAATTATTAATGTTTGAATTTTCTTTACCCCCCTTCTTGTTACATGTCCATTTAGTTTTTTTTTTTGTTCACATGTTCTACTTAGACCTAGGTTTTAAATTCACTAGGCTCATCTATAGTTTTTAAGGGAAAATTAGTTATTAAAATTTACTCATACTATCATTCATTTTAAGGCCGACCAGGTCCTAAGGAGGCATAGTTTTCTAGGTACTAGGTTCATCGACCCACCAATGTTAACAACAATGATGTGACCTTCAAGACGCACTACGTGCTCCAAGGGTTCCACTCACCTTCACTCATATTTCATTTATGCAACGTGCCCTTCAAGACGCACTACGTGTTCCAAGGGTGCCACTCGGCTTTTGACTGATTTTGGTAGACGTCAAACCCCTGGAGTCAATACTTCGTCAGGTGACCTTGTGGGGGACTAAGGGACTCTAAGGAATAAGGACCTACCTTATTTCGTGCCCTTTAGAATCTTTGTGAGCCACTATCTCAGTCTTCCCTCACGACATCGTGGATCTCTCAAACAAGGTAATCGTTAACCTACCATTTGAGCCACGACGGGAGTGCTAGTAGGTTGTGGCAGGGATGTTGCCACACATCTCCCTCAATATCTTTGTTTTTCGTGCATGACCCCTTTACTCCAAATGTGAATCTGATTAGCTAGCTATCTTCATCCTGCATCCATCAACAAACATGTCAGCGATCCATAAATAACATCATATTATATTAGTCATATGTCACATATGAAATAACATAAATACACAAACCATAAACATTCCACTCCCTGACTCTGTCTGAAGTCCAAGGAGGTCCATCGATGCCATCGACATCCTCAATCTATCAAGATTCCTGCACACTCAGGAGAAACCAGTCAATAACACCTGTCTATACATAATAACATAACATAACATCGTAAATCACAATCTCATCATCAAAATCCCTATGCGAAGAAATCACTCATATAAGAACGGGATCACTTGCACGCAAGTGTCCTTAAGGAATAAGTCACATCAGAAGTGCGCACAAGAGAGAGATTTTACATACACCCCCTCTTGTTTTAAGCTTCGTCTCGAAGTTTCACAGTATACAAAGAAGAAATAAGTATTTGACAATATCTAAATGTCTAGTTATCAACAAAAGGGAAACTGTTGACACATATCATATGCATCCTCCCAGGTCGTCGAGTGCGGACTATAGTTGTCCCACTAGACCTTAACCTGATTTACTATTTGATGTCTTAGTTGTCTAATGTGATGGTCGAGAATGCGGATTGGCTTCGCCGTGAGCACACCCTCGCCCAACATCCTCCAAGAACTTTGTCAATCACATGCGTAGGATCACTGACCTAAATTCTCACACCAATACAAGATAAACATTGTGCATACGCCTTAAAGAATGAGGCACGACTAGCCGTTAGGCCCTTCATAATTATGGTCACATGAAGCACATCGACAAACCCTTCTACTGATCTTGCGCTTCTTCCATCCACCTTTGTATCATCATAATTATTCCTTCACTTCTTGGAACGCTTCTAGTCCTACCAGGACCCCATTCTCGAGTCGATCCCAACTCAAAGGCATCTGACATGGTTTCCCATAATGGAACTCAAATGGCACCATATTAATGGTTCTTTGATGGTTGTTGTTGCACGCAAACTCGGCCAGCGGCCAAAACTATTCCCAACGTTTCTGTTGGTCCAACACACACATACGCAACACAACCTTCACAAATTGGTTCGTTCCTTCGGTCAACCTGTCTATCTTAAGGACATGATGTACTAAAGTTCAATGGTGTTCCTAAGGCATCTTGGGAAACTCGTCCGAAATCATCTTGCAAACAATGAATCCCTTATTGGATATGATTCCTTTGGTACGTTTGGAAGTCTCAACATCTTGCTGATATAAAATCTAGCTATATTTGGCACCTAATGTGTCGTACACACAGTGAAAAAATGTGAACTCTTCATTAGAGTGTCAACTGTCACGACAATTGGGTCGTGCCTCCTTGCCCTCAATGACAATTCAACAGTGAAATTCATTGAAATGACCTCTCATGTCGATTCTGGAATGGCACGTGGATTGTTGGCCCTTACCAAGTTTTGAGGAAACCTTGGTTAGGTTTGGACCACCTTTAGACTTCGACAGGCTGGTCAAAGATGGAGCACCCAGGCGGAGCTGAGATCGTGGATCTCACTTATTTTGAGGGCTATGTGGACCCAGTAAGGGGTTCTCTAGGGTTTTTGTAATGGGTTATGGGATGTCGGCCCATGGGGTTTACACATGATTAGGCCTTATTGTAAGGGATTGTAAAAGTATAAATAAGTAAGAATGTATGGTATAAGTAGTCAATAGCTTGTGGAGCTAAGTGCAAGTAGCTTGAGCGTCTTTGTGCCATGGAATGTATGTGAGTAAGGCTCTGTGCTCGATAGAGAAGTTGGCTTTCTGCCTTGACCTAGTTTGGAAGGAGGATCTGGTGCTCAGTGCACAGATCTCATGTCCTATGCAAAGCTAGACTCTATGGCTTAGTGCACAGGAGTCACAGAATGTAAGAGATTGAAGAATAATAAAGAAGACAAAGTAGTTGGTGGACATAGCCCCACACTGGGGTGAACCACATATATCTTGTGTCTTTGGTTTGCTTTGTGATGTGTTATTTATGCTATTTATTTGTTTAGTTCCTTGATTATAATGTATGATAGATAGATCTGTTGATGCTTCGTTCTTTACTTAAAGATGAATGAATGTTAAATCTAACTCAGTGTTGTGTGCTAAGTGGTTGAAGTGCTTAATCTTTATTGTTACTGTGTCGATCTATCTTTGGGTATGTTCTGCAATCTTAATAAAGCTAATGAAATAATGCATGCCACCTTCTAAGTATTACTATAATACTCTACGAAGTGTTATTATCACATATCTGTGTCCCATCTTGGTTATAGACACCTGAGTCTTGTAACCCCCCTTCTTCTACCTCGGGTGAGACTTCGCCTACTTCACTGGTGTTGTCGAAAGGGCCGGTAGTTAAAATTTTGTTGGTGCGTTGCTAAAGCATTGAACCTTGGGTCTGCCCATGTGCTAACAAATGGTTCTGTTTCCACGACTTGAAACTGCGATTGTTGGGGACTTAAGTAAAGAAAAGACAATCTTTGTGCATATATCTATTGCTGAAGTGCGCAGTACTCTACTTGACTTGCGAAGCTCTATGCTAAGAAAGAAATATGATCTGAAGAAAAGAGGTAAAGATCTTAAAAGAGGTAAAGCTTTGTGCTTTGATAAGAGTAAAATAAGTGAAAATTTTTGTTTCGAAAGCATGAATTTAGGTATGTTTAATAGATTTTGTCCTAGTCTGAAGGCTAGGGCGCAGTTGGAAGAAAGAGTTTATCTAAGTAAATCTAATGGAAATGAATAAATATATGTTATTCCTATGCATAGAAAGAGTTTTTGGACTAATAAGTGGATTCAGGAACCTAGAAAGAATTTTTGCAGAATGCGGGTCCAACACTGTGATCCTAGTGCGCAGTACAAAATAAGTTGGGGAACATTTAAAAGGAAAAGAAGATTAAATTTGTGTTATAATTGTAAAAGACCAGGACATCTTGCTAAGGAATTCCCTAGTATAGGTCTGATTTGTCTTTGTTTTAAAACTATTGGTCATGAGGTTGAGGATTGTCGAAGGATGATTGCTAAAGTTGAATGAATGAACATGAGACAAAAAACTACGAAGAAAGTCAAGAGAATAAGAGCATGTGAGAGAATCATAAAGAGAAAGAATCAAAGAAAGATCAGACTATGTTATTACAGTTAAAAGAAACGGTGAATGTTCACAAAGATGTCAGTTTACCAGATATCTTGAAAGTAAAACAACACATAAGTGCAAGAATAGAAGACTTCAACATAGACTGTGTCTTGGACGAGGAAACACAAGTGAATATTATGACAAAAGGCACTTGGGAAATTTTGGGAAAGCCTATCATGGTACCTTCACTGGGAAGGATAGGCTTGTTCAAGGGTAAGATGATAACCTTATGTGGAAGAGTTACTAATGTATCTATTATTGTTCATGGAACATCGACTGAAGAGGAATTTGAAGTCATTAAGTTTGTTGAGAACAACACCCCTTTCCCACTTTTTCTAGGTAAGACTTGGATTGAGAAGTATCAGATCAAAATAAAAGTAGAGGAAGAAGCTACAGAAAATAAAAAGAAAGAATTAAGGGATTTCATAGCTAGAAAAATAGATCGACTCATAGAAGAATGAGAGGATAAGTCGAAGCAACATAACCAAGTAACAATGCAGGAGGAACAAAAAGAAAGAGATTTAGTTGTCAAGGTTGAAAGAATGCAAAAATATTTGAAGGACCTATCTATGCAAGAAAGAAGTATATCCACCCAAGAAGTATTAAGAGGAGGGATATTAACATCAAACCCTTTAAGGCCACAACAACAATATGAAGTCACTACGCTAGGAGAAGATAAGAATAAGAATGGAAAGAGGAATCCATAAATAGTTAGAGAGACTTAGCTCACATGAAAGAAGGCAATGAAACTTAGTAAAAAGAAAGCTAAGATGGAAAAGCTACAGGAAGCTACAGAGACCAGATGGAAGACTTCACAGACTGGAACCTCACAAGAGGTAGGTTCGCAGGATTTGAACCTCGCCAGAACAACAGGACCACGCAGAATGGGACTTCTCCCTGACGAAGCTATATGACCGTTGGAGGCGCCCTGGCCATTAGAACAATGCTTCAAAATAGCTAGGAAACACATTTATGGGTGGATGGACCGCTCTTCGGATGTTGAGACAACGCCATAATGGATAGATTCGCATTGATGAAAGCATTCCTACCTGTTGGAAGAATCTGTTACGATGCCCCACTTATTTAACCCGTCAGACCACTTTTTTCCACTCAGTGCGCAGATCTCTTGTAAGGGATTGTAAAAGTAAGGGATTGTAAAATTATAAATAAGTAAGAATGTATGGTAGAAGTATTCAATATCTTGTGGAGCTCAGTGCAAGTATCTTGAGCGGATTTGTGCCATGGAATGTATGTGAGAAGGCTCTGTGCCTTGACCTAGTTTGGAAGGAGGATTTGGTGCTCAGTGCATAGATATCATGTCCTATGCAAAGTTAGAATATGTGGCTTAGTTCACAGGAGTCACAAAATGTAAGAGATTGAAGAATAATAAAGAAGACAGAGCAATTGGTGGACGTAGCCCCACACTGGGGTGAACCACGTATATCTTGTGTCTTTGGTTTGCTTTGTACTGTGTTATTTATGTTATTGATTTGCTAGTGCCTTGATAGATAGATATGTTGATTCTTCGTGCTTTACTTAAAGATGAATGCATGTTATATCTAACTCAGTGTTGTGTGCTAAGTGGTTGAAGTGATTAATATTTATTGTTACTGCGACGATCTATCTTTGGGTATGTTATGCGATGTTAATAAAGCTAATTAACTAATGCATGTCACCTTCTAAGTGTTTCTAGAATACTCTGCGAAGTGTTATTATCACAGATCTATGTCCCAGCTTGGTTACAGACACCTGAGTCCTGTAACCCCCCCTGCTTCTACCTCCGCTGAGACTTTGCCTGCTTCACAGTGTTGCTGAAAGGGTCGATAGTTAGGGTTTTGTTGGTGCGTTGTTGAAGCGTTGAACCCTGGGTCTGCCCCTGTGCCAACATAAATGTAGAAATCCTATTGGATGTCTATGTTCATCCTTCACCTGCCGACCTTCTAGACATCTCGCCACGCAGTTGACGATGTCCGCCTTTATCCCTTCCAAAAGAATAAGGGCTTAAGGTTGTTCCTCATATTCATGACTCTTGGATGAGCCATGTACACTACTCTATGAGCTTCGCATAAGATCAAAACTTCTCAATTTTTCCTTGGCTTGTAAGTAAACCCAGTTATTATATATCAAAGATCTATTGTTGTCCATAGTATATTCCTCAATTTTGGTACCAACATGGTGTCTTGCCCGAAAAATTTCTTACCCTCTTTATACCAGTCAACGTCGCGCTGTAGTTAGAATCTTTTAAGTAGGTAAATCTCAAAATCATAATCGATAAGCAGTTCTGACCAACGCCTTTGTCGTGCATTCAAGTCATTTGTGTAAAAAGGTGTTGTAAACCATGGTGGTCCGTTTTATTTGAATTTTCGTCCAATCAGGTAGTGTTTCCACACTCTTAGGGCATACACGATCGCTAAAAACTCCAAATCGTGTGTCACATAGTTCTCCTTGCGCTTCCTTAACTTACTTGAGATGTAAGCGATCACTTGACCGTATTGCCTCAGACTTCGTCTAAGCCTTCCTTGGATGCGTCTATGCATACCAAGAAGCCTTCATCCACGACAAGGAATTTTAGTATTGGCGTTGTCGTCAACAAGTCCTTGAGCCTTTGAAATGATTATGCACATTTCTCATTCCACACAAACTTCTTGTTCTTCTTCTGCAATTCCATAATCATATTTACTATCTTTGAAGAACCATCGACGAACCGTCAATAATATCCTTCTAAACCCATGAAGATATGCGCTTCTGGGACATTCATTGGTGCAGGCTACTCCATAATAGCCTCTACCTTTGCGGGATCCACAACGTTTCTTTTGTCGGAGATCACCTGCTCTAAGCAATGAATCCTTGATAGCTTTGTGATTACTTCCCGTAATTTGTTCTCTCACCACACTGTAGTACCAAGCATAAAATTTTGTCTTGATCTTATGGCATCTGAGAAAATATCAAAATGTCGTCAGGGAATACTCGACGGTAGTCAAGCAGAGTCTCCACTACCCATCCTTCTTCTGTATGAAATTAACAGGAGCACTCCAAGGCGATACACTTGGACATATAAGTCCTAGGTCTAGAAACTCCTACAGTTGCACTTTCAACTCCTGTAACTCAAGGGTTGACATCCAATAAGGCTTTCTTGCCATTGGTTCAGTTCCAGGTTTTAACTCGATGGTAAATTCCATCTTGGCTTCGGGCAGTGTGCCTGGTAATTCTTCTAGGAATCATGTCCACAAACTCTTGTACTACCAGAAGGTATTCTAATAATTTTGCCATGCCCTTAACATTTGGTGCTAATTATGCATATAACTTGCATCCTTACATGTTTTCTCTTGTAGCTGTAGAAAAGAAATGAACCTCGAGGATACTCCCCATTTTCTTCCTACAATCATACTTCTTTTTTCCTCATCATCGACCAAACTCAACCATTTTGTCTTAGAGTTGAGTATCACGTCACACGATTCTAACCAGTCCATACCAATCACGATGTCATAAGACCTTAATATTGTGACATAGGTCAGACTTCGTTACACTAATCCCTAGGTTTAAGCGATAGTTCATACCCCTTCTTCCAACCATCTGGTTGGCACTCGAAGCCATTTCGACGAATCTAAAATCGTCTGGTTCAATGCCTTTTCCTAATCCCTTCAGCATGGTACTAGAAATATAACTCTCTTGTAGCACCGGGGTCTAACAAATACAAAAATTTGGGTTGGCGATGGTACCAGACACCTCGATCACATTGGACTGGTGCTCAGCTTGGAGGTTATCCACCGTGGTCAATTCTTCCTCAACAATGAGGCCTACTAGACTGCGTCGTGCAACGTCCGAGGAATTTACACCCTCACCTTCGCATGAAGCTGGAGTTAAGGAAACAAACAAACTTGGTGACCTCCAAATTCTCCTTGTTCATATGCGGGGCATACCGGAGTATCTTCATAAATATGATCTCATAATTTGGCACCATACGACCACCTTATCATAAGGCACGAAACTCATCGAGCCGGATCTTAATGAATTCCTCTGACAATTACTTCTCCCGGAATCATTCATCGTACCGTTCCCAAAACATGGCTCCGATGACCATGTCTAGCTAAGGTAGGAGCATCTTCTGCCTTAGAAGAGCACTCCCCTTTAGCTGAAGACCTCCATCCAGACTTTTGTGTTAGAGGTTGTAACTGCGAAGTGCGAAGCACATCGCCTTGTTTTCTAGCCATTCCTTGGCAGTTGAGCCATCCGTGGCACTCGTGAACATGGGAACTTAATATTCTAGAGTTCCCTTTGAATTCTACTAGTACTTGTTGGGGTGCGCTATGGACCCTCAGGGGTACAGGTGCCCTGGCCTTATCTCAATACAGACAATTTTTCAAGGCCTCTAACATTTCCCTGGAAGCTCCTTGTCTGACCATACACATCCCTTATAGCAATCAACTACTACTTAGGGACTTGTAATTCTCCTTGGGGGGTTGGACCCCTCTAGTGCGAGTACTACTGGAGGCATTGAGCCTCCTCCCCTAGCACCACGTCATGAATCTCTACAACGTCATCTAACCGTGCTTATCACATGGGCAGGTTAAATTTTTAATTAGCGATAGGTTATTACTCAAAGGTTTACTGAAGTGGAAATCATGGCGATCCATAGTCGCAGGGATGAACCCTCTCTGATACCATAGTTTTTAAGTTTTTAAGGGAAAATTAGTTATTAAAATTTACTCATACTATCATACTTAGAAGAGCACTCCCCTTTAGCTAAAGACCTCCATCCAGACCTTTGTGTTGGAGGTTGTAACTGCGAAGTGCGAAGCACATCGCCTTGTTTTCCAGCCATTCCTTGGCAGTTGAGTTGTCCGTGGCACTCGTGAACATGGGAACTTAATATTCTAGAGTTCCCCGTGAATTCTACTAGTACTTGTTGGGGTGCATTGTGGACCCTCAGGGGTATAGGTGCCTTGGCCTTATCTCAGTACAGACAGTTTTTCAAGGCCTCTAACATTTCCCTGGAAGCTCCTTGTCTGACCATACACATCCCTTATAGCAATCGACTACTACCCAGAGACTTGTAATTCTCCTTGGGGGGTTGGACCCCTCTAGCGCGGGTACTACTGGAGGCATCGAGCCTCCTCCCCTGGCACCACGTCATGAATCTCTACGACGTCATCTAACCATGCTTATCGCATGGGCAGGTTAAATTTTTAATTAGCGATAGGTTATTACTCAAAGGTTTACTGCAGTGGAAATCATGGCGATCCATAGTCACAGGGATGAACCCGCTCTGATACCATATGTAACGATCTTGTTGTTACGCCAAACAAGCGACATAAAACAGGTACATTTTTTTTTCATTAGGAAATACAAATTAATTAAATAAGACGCAAGGTAATCAAACGTATAACTCACCATCTACCAATGTTAAATTCAAGGCGTAAGACTAAGCAATGTCACAACGGATCCGAACATCACATGAAATTTCAAGACACCAAAAGTTATAATAACGGATCGCCATCAAATCATTTCCAGTTACTAACTCCAACATGCATTGACATAAGGTAAGGTGCAACATAATCAAATTTATTCTATCGTACAAGAGTAACAAACTCTAAACTATCAGGCATCCACATAAACCATAGCGCACTGGAGAAATTCAACCTTATGTTCATGGTGCAAAAGTGTACATCAATTCTAACTCAAGACGCGAGGGAAAACCAATCACTTGTCGCACGTCATCAAATTCAATGCGTGCCCATAACCTATTAACCGAATCAGTGTACATCCAACAATATTCCAAAGCGCAAGAAATCTAATTATTTGAATCACATCATACTCAACGGCGTAGGGTAAATACTCAATAAAATTTTAAGGCGCCTAAGTAACTACACCCAAGTTCATCCACACCTAGCTATAATATAACATGGAACAAGTAATTATTAATTAAATTAAGACGTAGACGAATAATCAATCAATCCATCCATCACATTACTTCCATTACATGCCAAAGTTACTATCCAAAAATCATTCATTACATCCTAAATTCATTGCATGCAGGTAGTTTAACCTATAAGAAATCAACATTACATTATAGTTTGGTGTGGTCAAGGAGCCTAGCATCTAATACTCAATCATTCTTCCATAATATAAAAGTCGCAATAGTAAAGACCCATAAGACACTAAAAAATTAATAGAATGGAACCCCGTATTTTTATAAATCAACTGAGCCCTTCACAATTTAAGGTTTAACAAGCGAGATAAGAACAAGATATGGATAATATGCATATTAGAACCCAATGATCCTACTGGGAAAAAGGGAAAATTCGTTTTAGGGAGGCAGCCTAAATTACACTTAGTACTGAGGCGAAAATGTTGTGCTTGGGCAAGGGAAATAGTTGGGTGGAAGGGAGGAAATCGCAAAGATTTTGCAGAGATTGTTTTCCCCCAAAACAGAGTCCGATAAGGAAAACAAATCGCAATGAGTAACTTCTCCAACGGTTCACAGAGGTTCCCGTCCAAATCGTCGAGAAAAAGACCAAAAACGTAGAGAGACAGTGGGGCATTTCGCTGGGTACAAGTGGGAAGGTGCTAAGATAAAAACTATGATAGAAGCTCAAATCGCAGATGGAAAAGTAAGAGAGTTGTGCACCTCCAGACAGTTCGCTGATGGTTTAATTCGTGGCTTAAACACTGATCGATTCAGGATCCTCTACCATCAATTTCGTCGCAGCAAGGGTTAATTTTGTAGAGTAGAAAAACCAATAGACAGAGATCTAGAAAGGGAACTCGCAAGGGTTCAGGATACTCCAAAAATCACAGAAGAAGCCTGCCAATGCGGAGCTCTCAAGGAAATCGCTCGAGGTTGATTTACTCAAAATGGAAAAAGGGAAGAAAGTGAGAAAACAATGCAAGGTAGTAGAGGCAGCAAAAGAAATCCAATCACACCAGCCAATCATTCGATCAGTCTACAGACTAAACGTCTTGGGAAAAAGGGATGCAGGGAGGATTAAGAAAGTTAAGCGAGGAACCACTCAAGGCAGTGAGGGTTATACAGGCCATCATAAACAAATTTTACTTAAATAACTAAACAATTTTATTTCAAGGAACATACAATCTCAGCTGAAATTACCAACTTAATCCAGAATCCATTATAAATTTTCATCAATAACTGAATCCACATATAATAATCTAACTAATCTATCAATGCAAAGTTTTACACTTTCATACCATAACCGAAGGCGAAGAATCCAGAGCAGTTGTCCCGTGCTTTCTCTCCATCCCGCTCTTGCTTGCCAACCACTGAGATCTCACTGGTACCTCCCAACCAATGCTAGGGGTACTCTTCTTCCCCCTGATCCCCCCAAGCCGCAAAGGAGCCATAAACACAACCATAGAATAAGCTAGCACCCATATCACCTCGCAAGGTCGAGCTACCACTCTCTAATCGAGTTGGGCATCCCAACTACCACAAGGTAAAATCAATCAAGAAAAATATCGACAGTGTAACCTTATGCCTACCAGGCGTGATCCATACTCCTCCTCCACCATCCCTTTTATAGAGTTTTCTTAGTGATTAGTTTCCCAAACCCTCTTTAGCTTATTTTTATTAAATTTAATTAGGATAAACCTCCCCCGTACACATGTAACCCGATCCCTTAGTTGCACCAGAAAATCAATTTATTAATCAATTAAATTTGTCCATTTCCCTCATCCACCTAAAAGCGTTCCTAAAGACTCTCCTCGGTGTCCCTTTATTCCCTAACGTTTCTTAAATGATTGACACCTTTCTTAAAACCTAGTTGAGTTCACAATTAGAAGGTTCCAAATACTAGATTCCCTACTATGTTAGACATTCCCCTTTTCCTTAAGTTTCCCCTTTTCTTCTTAGTTCAGATTTAGCAAGTTTAGATATAAACAACAATTTAACCTTTTAATATCATTCATTAAAATTTTACTTTAATTATTAATGTTTGAATTTTCTTTACCCCCCTTCTTGTTACATTTACATTTAGTTTTTTTTTTGTTCACATGTTCTACTTAGACCTAGTTTTTAAATTCACTAGGCTTGGCGACAGTTTTTAAGGGAAAATTATTTATTAAACTTTACTCATACCATCATTCATTTTAAGTCCGACCAGGTCCTAAGGAGGCATATTTTTCTAGGTACTAGGTTCATTGACCCACCATTGTTAACAACCGCGATGTACCCTTCAATACGCACTACGTGATCCAAGGGTTCCACTCACTTTCACTCATGTTTCATTTACGTGACGTGCCCTTTAAGACGCACTATGTGCTCCAAGGGTGCCACTAGTCTTTTGACTGATTTTGGTAGACGTCAAATCCCTGGAGTTAATACTCCGTCAGGTGACCTTGTGGGAGACTAAGAGCCTCTAAGGAATAAGGACCATACCTTATTGCACGCCCCTTAGAATCTTCGTGAGGGACTGTCTCAGTCTACCCTCACGGCATCGTGGATCTCTTGAACTAGGTAATCGTTAACCTATAGTTCGAGCCACAACGAGAGTGCTAGTAGGTTGTGGTAGGGTTGCTGCCACACCTCTCCCTCAATATATCTCGTTTTCGTGCATGACCTCTTTAATCCAAATGTGAGTCTTATTAGCAAGTTATCGTCAACCTGCATCCATCGACAAACTTGTCAGTGATCCATAAACATCATAATATTATATCAGTCATATGTCACATATGAAATAACAAAAATATGCAAACCATAAACATTCCACTCCCTGACTCTGTCTGGAGTCTAAAGAGGTCCATCGAGGCCATCGACATCCTCAATCTGTCAAGAGTCCTGCACACTCAGGAGAAACCAGTTTGTAATATTCCAGATATAAATAATATGCAGAACATAAATAAAATGCTAGAAATGGTAGACGAACAACAATATAACCAGAATAACACCACAATAATATCAATATGATACCAAAATAACACCAGAATGAGCACTTTGATTACTGAGAGCAATGTTCACTTGCCTCTTTGAGGGGGCAACCTCCAGTCGAGAAGATCTCTATTACAATAATATCCAAGACAAAATTTCTCATACCCTCGACTCCTATTTATACTAAATATGTCTATCAAAAGAACCATCTAGAGGAAGATCCTTCTAGAAGTGGAAACTTCTATTAGGTCTTCTTACATTCGACTTATTCTTCCTTATTTCTAGGCCTTATTAATATTGACCTTTATTACATCAAAATATATTATTCTACGTAAGTGAGGGGTTAGGTCCCTAACATGTCCTCCCCCTTAAAAACAACCTTGTCGTCAAGGCTTGATATATGGAAATTGCTACAGAATGGTAGCTAGTTCCCAAGTGGCATCTGCTGGGGTTGTATCTTTCCATTGGAATAACACTTCCTTGATGGTTCAATGACATAGGCGATGCTCACGCTAGTCCAAAACTGCTTGTGGTTGTAGCCAAATGGAGCCTTCTTGATCCAACTCGGGAAGGTTGGTTTGAGTTTGGCACTTAGTTCCAATCACCTTCTTTAAGAAGGAAACATGAAAAACAGGATGTAGCTTAGAATTATTGGGAAAAGATAACTGATAGGCCACCTGTCCCACATGCTTGAGAACCGTATAAGGACCATAAATTTGGGCACCAGTTTCTGGCAATGGTCAGCCTTGATGGAATTTTTCTTGTAAGGTTGCAGTCGAAGAAACACTTGATCCCCTTCTTCAAATTGATGTTCAGAGCGACCTTGATTTGCTTGTTGCTTCATGTGATTCTAGTCCATGACCAAATTCTCTTTGAGGGTATGGAGAATAGCTTCACAAAATGTAAGCGTATGATCAACTGCCTGGACCTTCGAGACACCTGGAAAATATGAGAGAATTGAAGGTGGATTTTTTCCATATACCACTTCAAAAGGAGTCATGCGGGTAACTGTATGGTATGAAGTGTTGTACCACCATTCAACTAGTGGTAACCATTGAGCCCACTGATTTTGCTTTTCCGAGGAAAAAAACCTCAAATATGTTTCCAAACACTTGTTGACAACTTTAGTTTGGCCATCAGTCTAGGGATGATAAGCTGTGCTGATATGCAATTGGGTGCCTTGTAGCTGGAACATTTCTTGCCAAAAATTGTTAGTGAAAATTGGGTCGCGATTAGAAACAATAGAATGCGGCATGCCATGAAGCTTGAAGACCTGATCCATGAAAAGTTGAGCCACACCGGATGCTGTAAATGGGTGTTGAAGAGCACATAAATGAGCATACCTGGAAAGACGATCAACTACCACCATGATGACCGATTTATTGCCCGATTTAGGTAAGCCTACAACAAAATCCATAGATATGTGTCACCAAATAATAGGTGGAATCAGAAGCAGTTTTAGTGTGCCAGGAGATTTGAATGTTTCTCCCTTGTTGCATTGACACACATCACATTCAACCACAAAATTACGAACGTCCTGTTTCATACCTTCCCAAAAAAAAGAACGTTTGACCCTGTCATAGGTTTTGGTAAAACCGAGGTGCCTAGCTGTGGATGTAGCATGAAGCTCAGAAATATTCAAGGTTTGAAAAGCCTGAGCAGCTATTCGATTCCAAGTGAAAGAATTATTTTTAAGGAGTGCAGTGAGAGGTGTGACAATATTTCCATAATTCTTAACAAACTTGCGATAATAACCTATTAAGCACAAAAATCCACGCAAGATTTTGAGAGTCTTTGGGTGAGTCCAATCTTGCATATCTTCAATCTTTTTAGGATCCACCTTGATTCCTTCCTTGCCAACAAGATGACCCAAGTACCCGACTTCAGAGGTGCCAAAAACACATTTAGATTGTTTCAGGAAAATTTGGTGCTGAGAGAGTAGATGGAGAACTTGATCCACATGAGCAAGATGGCCTGTCCAGGTTTTTCTATAGATGAAGATATCATCTAAGAAAACTAATACAAAATGACAAAGAAAAGGACAAAATACATGGTTCATGAGGCTTTGGAAAGTGGAGGGAGCATTACACAAGCCAAAGGGCATGATAAAAAACTCATAGTGGCCCTCATGAGTTATAAAGGAAGTCTTAGGAATGTCTGCCTCTTTCATACGAATCTGGTGGTAGCCAGAACGAAGATCAAATTTAGTAAATAATTGGG
>ML794512.1:319293-329646 GCA_009831015.1 Picea engelmannii
ACTGTGCAGAATCGTTTGAAGGGAGGTGGAGAGAAGGGCCTTTCTGCCGAGATCTAAAATACTATCTCGGCCCACTTCTATCAGTCGACCATCCCCTGGATCCCACGCCAACCATTTTAAAATTATAGGAAGAGTAGCAGACAATTTTCTCCACGTGAGAGAGCCGGTCGCTGGGTGTGCCTCCGCAAATCTGATCCATAAATGTACTAGAAGATGATGTAAATATTTAGCACTGATAACGGAGCTCCATAGACCAGGTTTGGTTAAAATCCTCCAGAAGATGTTGGTTGTAAGAGCCTTTTGAAAATTAGGCAGATGTTTGAGGCCCCAGCCTCCCAATGACTTTGGCTTTGATGTTACATGGTTTATTGTGTTAGCTTTAATTTTTTATATTTTTATATGTTAAAGGGAAGTTTACAAAAAATTTGTCATTCATTTTATAAATTTATATATTTTAATTAAATTAAAAATGGTTTTTAAATTTATTATAATTGATATTAATATTGTATTTTTCAAATTGGTGATAGTATTCCATGTCTTAAGGTGTCTTAAGGAGATTGAATTAATTTATTAGAATACCAAAAAAATATGTATCATTTGAAACATTTTTATATTAATATGTAGTTTTTATTTAATCATATATATATATATATATATATATATATATATATATATATATATATATATATATATATATAAATTATTTTTAAGATTATGGCTAAGCTAGATATCAAATTAGTATATGAGAACTTTTTGTTTATGAGATAAGGGATTTTCTCCACCCATTGATTTGACTGGTAAAGTCTACGGAGGTATACATACCCCATCCTCCTCTGAATTTGAACTTATGACCTCTTAAGAAGAAACACATGTTCTTAACCATTAAGCCTACTCAAATTATATATATATATATATATATTCAAAACAATTTTATTAAAATTTAATTTATCATAAACACACTTCAACTATGCCAAATCCACAATGAATCATAAATGCAACGAAAGAGTAAGTTTAAACCATGCTTAAGAGGATCTTTGAATTTGAGAGTCTTGAAACCTAATGTAACGAAACCCCACTCAAGCCTATCAACTTATAAAAAAGAGGATCACATTTGAGTGCATTAATTTGTTAAAATCTTTCTCTATGTGACTAAGGGATCACATCACTCGGTAGTGTCCAATATGCTATTGATAATCACTTATTGATTGTTGTGTGAAATAAATTTTCTAAGTAATTGATATTGACTTTATACTTAATAAATATGAAATTATATTTAAGTCCTAAGTTTTACGCTTTAAAATATAGGATTGCCAATATGCTATTTTTTATTTATTTATATAAGCTAGCACTTTGTATTACTTTTCATAAATTGAGACTGTAAAATAAGTCATTGACACTTGTGTTGAGGTTGCCAACAAAGGAAACCATCCCCACCACCACGTGTGAAAGTTCCAAGAAAATGTTCTATGAAAACTAAATAGAGACATAGTTACAGAGTTTAAACCGACATAAATTGGCCTGGATCTATGATCATACCAAAAAAGTTGGCCCTGAAATCTAATAGGCCATACAAAAGCTAGAAAGACCAAAACAGAACAAGTTATGGAAACTTATTTACTAATCTTACTGTAAGGAAAAACATGCCTAGACGATTCCTACCATTTGGGAACCATCAAAGCTTGAAGTAACTCCTCTTCGTTGTGTTGTTGTGGGTCTTCCATGCCCAATTCCAAGAGCCAGTCCAGTTGTTTCTCCATAAAGTCTTGCCTGAATTTTTGTTCATTGTTTTCACGACGAAGTTCCCGAATGATTTTGTGTTGCACCTCGGTGAAACTAGGATGGGGACGGGGAGGAGAGTGGGAGATGGAGACATTAGCAGGGTTGGGAACAGGTATGGTGGCGTCAGAAGACAAGGGTTGGTTGAGTTTTGGTTTGACATATTCGGCGTTAGAGGTAGGGAGAGTGGTCCAAGGATCCATTGCAGTGTGATAGGAGCAACCACAACCGGTGTTAGGAGAGCGATAATAACTATGACCACGACCCTAGAGACCCGAGCGACTACCACTTGCTCATTTTGACCGACCTTGCTCCCAAGGCATGAAAATAAACTAGGGTCTATAAAAATGGAGTTTGGAGAGGACGAAGGGAGAAATCACAACAAGGATGTGAGACAAGATACATGGAAGAAGAAAATTGGAATTCGGGAATGACCAAAATGAGTGCAGAGTGGAATAAGTCAGGGTCATTGAAGCAATCATATTCAATACATCAATCAAGCAGTACCAAAGGATATTAAATGTCATTTCCTTCACACACAAGATATCTAATGCCATCTCCAGATGGAGGGAGAAGGCAAGTTTGTATTTAATAAGCGTCGACGGTCGGTGTTCTCAAGGTGGAAATGGAAGGCCTCGATGCGACCCATGATCTTTGTGGAATCCTGACTGTGTGGCACCCCATCTGGGGAAATATTTTATTATGTAACATTTTTTTCTAACAATATTTGAGTTGTTATATATTTTGATACACTTAGTTCATTGTGCATAAAGATTTAAGATGTTGTCATAAAAAATATACTCATACAAAAACAACACTCATAGGGCCAAGTTTGAATACGAAACCCACCCTTGGGTGAGGGACACTCCACTTATTTCCTTGGCTTCTCCTTGATTGGAATTCATACTATAGTAAGAGGATTTGTAAAGATTTCCAAATAGACTATGGATCTTTGGGAGGGTAGATAGCAGACTTAGAATAGTCTTATGTAATGTAGGGCAAGGAGAGTTACTTAAACCATTATATATATATATATATATATATATATATGATGTAGCCAATTAGGTCTAGTTTGAGTGGTTGTATGGTATAGTGTTATCCTCCCCACCTAGGTTCTATTTTCATAAGTGACATGTTGATATTATCATGAGTATATTGTTGTAATGACTTTGAGCCTTGTTGTTGAGTTGATCTTGTACCTTGAAAACTCTAGGTTTTACCATGGATATCATCCTTGGAATAAGTGGAAGAGCCTGGGAATTTTGCCTAGGATATATTACACACACACACACACACACATATATATATATCCATTGGATGTAGCTTGGGTGGTTGGGAGGAATAATTTTTATCCTCCCCACCTAGGTTCAATTACTTGTAAGTGACATGTTGAGCCCTTAAATGGGTATATAATATGCTCTTGTTGTTGAGCCCCCACGATACCAAAAATGCTCAGCCACTCCATGTTCTCTCATAGATTTTGGGGAGGTTATCCGTGGATGTAGCGAGCACCGATATCCGATGTCGTGAACCAAATGGAATATATATATATATATATATATATATACACACACACACATACACATACATAAACATGATGATATCAATAGTACAACATTTTAATTCCATTATGCAGCTAACAAATAGAGGAGGTACAAGGGAGAATGATATAGTTATAAGGGGAATCCATACGACCACCCCTTCATTCATCTATCATACACAATGACTTGGTTTCATCATCCAACATCGTGAAACCATGAAGAAGAGATAATAACACTATGCATCATAATCATTTGGAGGTGGTTTGAAACACACTCGCCCCTTAAGGACTCTTTTACTGTAGGGTGGGATATAGTAATCTTCATTTTTATTTTACCTCCAACTATTTTCTCTCGAATCATATCTAGGGTCCAACCTCGAGAGAGAGGGTCCATTTATCAATCTTTCCAATATCTGGCATAATACTCGTCTAAACTATTGGCTAAGGGAAATTTCAGCGTTCGGGGTTTGGGGCCAATTTAACTCACAATCCTCCTAAAACATGAACTCAAATATCATGGATTGGATGGCCAAGGGTAGTCCCGTAGGATCCATAGATCCACAGTCTAGGTTGATTCACGACTTCGGCTTCAGAAGGCTTGGGAGCACTAATGCGCAATCTCCCCGATGCGTGAACCCCGAACTTGTCAATCCGACAGTCAACGTGGGTCCCGATAGATATTTGGATCTACGATCCAGATCACATCACAAATTTGAGTTTCAGAACATTGGGTTTCAAAGGTTTAGTTGCACCAACACACGATTCTCCCGTCGCGCAAACTCCAAACTCACAGATCCGATGGTCAAGGTAGGTCTCGATAAATCCTTGGATCTACAGTCCAGATCACATTATGAATTTGGGTTTCATAACTTCGGGTTTCGAAGGTTTAGTCGCACCAACATGTGATTCTCCCATCGCTTGAACTCTAAACTCACAGATTTGATGGCTAAGGGGTTAAATCCCACATACTTTCTCATGGCCAATGGTCAGGATAACCCTTGGTTTCCTCCGGGCGGATCTCATATGTTCATCCTTCTAATAGGGGAATACCTTCCCTTTCGATACCTTCACATCACAATTTTCCTGGGCTTCACGTTGAACGGGTTAGGGAATTGGCCCTAGAAACTCACATGGAAAGGGGGTCTGGGAGAGGTACCCTTCTTCAGATGGGTGGTTTCAGGTCGACAAGAGATCTTCTATCTTGACCGTGAAACGTTCTATGCCCTGGAAAGCCTCCGGGGTTAAGTTGGACATACAGTCTATCATCGAGGAGTATGAATTCACAATGAGACGGGAACATACGCATAACATAACCATTTCACACAGAAGATGATTGTAAAATTCACATATATATATAAGACCAACATAATCATTCATCATTCTAGTTCAACAATTGAAGCAGGGAAAAGACTTATCAGAACCAGTCAATGTGAAGTGACTATTGGAAGGGGTGCCCGTTTCCACCCAACCTTAGACTTTGTCACTCCAAACGGATTTACCACTAGCCATCCCCGAGATAGACCATGATTCTATGCAACACAACCTTTTCTTCTCAATCAGCCTCAGTAGGGACAAAGGTTACTCTCCTCTTCCCGCGAGATCCTGGCAATGGTTTACACGATACCAAGCAAGAAGGACTATCCTCGTTTATCATCTTGTATCCAAAACCTTCTCTGACATTTCATGTATCCAAAACGCTTAGTTTTTTGAATCTTCCTTGAATCCCCTAGATTCACTTCTCCTCCCTGCGCTCTTCGTGGGTGCGTTTTTCCTCTACCCGCCATGCTTTCCTTTCTCGCCTCTTTCAGAAAGGTCATGTGTGGCTCAAATTCCCAGCCGCGGTTAGGTATGGAAGACTTATGCATGAGTGCTATGCCCCATCCCCTCATTAACTCTTGAGGAGGTCTTCCTGTTGTGGAATCAACATGTATGCAATAAACAATGAAAACCTCATATGGTGGGACAAGAAAAGTACTTCTTTATTATTAACTTCACTAAAGCAACTTACAATGATGAAGTTGGCCACTACTCCACGAATCTGGTCCTGGGCTCCTCTTTTACTATGCACCAACTAATAACACACTTGCTTCTCTTCTTCGTTGAAATCACAAAATGGTTGCAGAATATTGGGCAAAGAGGAATACGAATTCGGGTAGAGTTTCTTTACTATGTTTTTCCTCCTATCAAATGGGACCCCTACCCCTTATTTTATAGGCTAGAAGGAGCTAGGTATTTGGTCAAATGACCGGCCATGCATGGCAGAAAGGTTTAGTTAACTTGCCCAAAGCTGTGTGTTCCATCAGAAACTTTCCTTTTTTCGTGCTTCTGAAGTTCCACGCGGTTGTAGTGGGTCAACTAGTGTGGACACTATAGATACACATGGACTGTAGTGGAGAAGGGTGTGTGGGCCTTTAAAAATGGAGTTTTTTAGAAGAGTTGTTCAGTAGTGGCTTGAAAAGAAGGAATATGAGATGGCTTGATGCCAGGTAAGCATGTTTGGTGCAAATGAGGGTTATAACAGATGCCCCCTAATGTGTGAGATCAGAAGAGCATCTGATGACCGAAATAAGTTATCAATCTTTATCAACGTACCAAAATGGTGAGCCCAGGGACCAGAATTCAGGAGATGCCATCTGCAAAATAACAATTATCTCACCAAGGCGGGCATACCCATGCAAAAGATGAAATAAAATCATGGCTACCAATCAAATACACTGTAGATCCATGTCATATAACTATATAAAGTGTAGCCGTGAGAAATACACAGCAGATCTATATCTCAAAATCAAAAGATATACATGTATAGTATCCATCTTCTAGAAGCTGATAAGGCTTGATGGCTAGAGATGAGGTCTTCAGAGCTCGAGCAACAACTTGAAAATCTTCAAAACTCAAGTAGGAGTGTAATATGAGTGTATGAATTCACTACCCATAGGTCTTCGACGACTCATCGGTCATGGACTAGAGAATCTTGATGATCAGGCTAAAGGCTTCATTGATTTCGAACAAAGACTTGATTGGAATTTGAGGATGGTCAAGAATGAGGGCAAGAGACAAACTGCAGAGGGGCCAACTCAGGCCTGGTAAAAAATTACCTTGGACAATAGCATGACAAATGATGAGACTCAGGAAGAATGGCATTGACATAAGTTCACGAGGCAGGAGGCAATGAAAACTCTCCATATGTTTGGAAGAATAACCAAATGGAGGAGGACGCAACTCTATGTAGCGAGAAAATATTCCTAAGGTCATATTAAATCCCAGAGCTTGAAGAAAAAATGGAAGGATGTGCTTTGTCCAAGGGAGACTCATTGTGTTGCCAATAAAAAGAAAATACTTTTCCCTTCCTCTTTTTGGGGTATATTTGATTTTTTTGTCTTTTTCAATAATTTTGGAAAAAACATAAAAGAATGCTATGTTACAAAGGAGGAATCGAGTGTCGCAAACATACTAGTTCCAAGCGCATGGAACATAGGGATTCTCAAGGAAAAGGGACATATGCAAGAAAAAGACACTTGGGAAAAATCCTCCAGGGGCCAAAGGTCTCAAGACGCAGAGGCAAAGTGCTACAGGGCTTGCGTATAAGGCATGCTTCAGATGGTTCAGTTGAGAGAAACATGGATCTGACATTAGGCCAAAGACGCAGGTATGCAAATGCAATTAATAAGACACACAATGGTAACGTCCTTTGATGTAATTTTAACGAGCCCAGAGAAGGTAAGCTCAGTGGTTTTTCATATTTAGAGAGTCTGAAAAACGTAAAAGGAGACTCCAATGGGGTACCTTTTTCGAAGGTAGTCTAGTCGGTTCGAAAAAGGGGTAAACTAGCACCGACAAGACGTCTATTCAAAACCATTTTAACGAGTGTGATAAAGACAAGATCACTCGGCCATTTTTTCATTTTTAAGGAGTCTGAAAAAAGCTTAACTATGGACTCTGCCAGGAATGTTCTTTTGGACCATTTTAACGAGTGTGAAAGAATAAGGTCACTCAACGATCTTTTCAATTTTAGAGAGTCTGAAAAGAGCTTAGCTATGGACTCTGTGGGGGTTCCTTTTCCATAAATTTAGTCCCTCAGGCCCGAAAAAGGGGTAAAATTATACTTGAGGGTACTCGTCTAGGGATCCAAGGCCTCTAGAGTATACCTTTGTTCATACAATTGAGTGTCCGAACCGAAAAAGGGGTAAACTACTGTCGGATAAACGTGACTTCAAATTTCAGTTTAACAAGCGTGAAAGGCCATAAGATCGCTCAACAATATTTTCATGTTTAGAGGGTTTGAAAAGGGATTAAAATAAGACCTATGGGGGCTATGACTCATGTATGCAATTGGTTCAGGTAGAGCCCACTGCTAGGCTCAGACCAAGAGTCTCTTCGATAGTCAACTTGGAAAGTCTCCCAAAAGGGAAGAAAACACAAACCACGGTGTAAGTCCTCCCGCGATATAGAAACCGTAGTCATGGCTTCAAGGATAGCCTCATCTGAAGGCAATTCAAAATATGAGAAATCATGCAAACGAGGGTCGACAGTCCCAAAGGGTGAATTAAACTAACCATACTCCATATGAAGATGGAAGTTATGGCTAGGATTGGCAGAGTCTATCAGTGAAGAATCATGAGCACGAGGGCGTGAGGATCTACAAACAATGAGATCAGACTCAGAAGGATACTTAAGCCCACTTGGACCAATAGAGGGAAGCAAGGCCTCCCATGCCCCCATTGGATAAACCAATGGATCAATTTTTGAGACCAAGTATTGAGAGGGAACACATGATTGCACCAGTTCCTTCTCAGAAGCAATTGAACATCGAGGATAAGACGCCACATAATTAACCCGTGGCGGGGTAAATTCTACACGAACACTAGGAACATATAAAGGGGTAGTTTGAAATAATGTTGAAATAGGATGGTGATTATCAGATGCCAACTAGTCGATAGTGACAATTCTTCCATTGTGAGGGAAATGCATCACCTGGAAGAGCGTAGACACTACAACATTCATAGCATATACATAATCACGCCCGAGAAGCATATTGAAATCTAACGAGCCTTGTACCACTATAAAATCAACAAGGACAGTGTTCCCACCTAATGATATAGGAAACTGAGGAAGAATCTCCAAATATTCACTAGGATGTCTGTCAAAAGCCAATAGCTCATGCGAAGCAAACACAAGCTTGGGAGATCCCAAGACTTTCCAAATCGAGGAGGATAAAAGACTTGCAGAGGCTCCCTCATCCACAATACATCGATAAATGTTTGTTGAATTAACTTCAACCCTTATTTGAAAAGGTGCAGAAGAAGGAAGATGAGGCTTAACAAAGTCATTCCAATCAAAGGAAACAATCCTAGGGCTTGAAGGGGGTGTGCTCGGAACGAGCAGAATGCCCCCTTGTTCTGAAAGTATTGAACCGGAAATGCTAAAAACATAATCGGTAGACACGTCACTCCCCAAAAGAAGAGTGGGATCATCTGATGACTGCATCAACATGACCACTTTCGCAACCAATGGTTGAATAGGCTACGGGACTACATGGTCTAAAGGCACCTCACCCTGCAAAATAGGATTGGGATCAACCAATGACTACATCGACATGACCACTTTCACAACCAATCGATGAATAGGTTGCGAGACTACATGGTCTAAAGGCATCTCACCCCCCAAAAGAGGAGTGGGATCAGCCGACGACTGCATCAACATGACCACTTTCTCAGCCAATGGTTGAACAGGCTGAGAGACTACATGGTCTAAAGGCACCTCACCCCTCAAAAGAGGAGTGGGATCAGCCAATGAATGCATCAACATGACCACTTTCTCAACCAATGGTTGAATAGGCTAAGAGACTTCAAGGTCTAAAGGCACCTCACCCCCCAAAAGAGGAGTGGGATCATCCGATGACTGCATCGACATGACCACTTTCTCAACCAATGGTTGAATAGGCTGAGAGACTACAAGGTCTAAAGGCACCTCACCCCCCAAAAGAGGAGTGGGATCAGTCGATGACTTCATTGGCATGACCACTTTCTCAACCAATGGTTGAATAGACTGCGAGGAAACCTCAAAAGACTCAGAATCAGAAGAGCTTGCAGACAGGGACCAGAATATTTGTACCTATGGAATGACAAGGCATAGATTAGTAAGGTTATATCCCTTGCAAAGCTTACAAGGAAACTTAGGTTTACATCCTATCCGTCTAGGTTTCTCAACAAAATCAATGGCCCCAACATGACTAGCAGTGACTAGAATTTTTCCCCCAGCATGACTTGCAGAGGTTGGGTGTGTGCCCCCAGCATAACTTGCAGAGGCTGGGTGTTGGTATTCAACATGACTTGCAGAGGTTGTCGACCTATCTCCAACATGACTCTTAGAGGTTGGTGATTTCTTCTTCCTATTATTCCTCTTTCTATTTCATTTAGACTTTCGGTTACTAGTAAATGTACTTTCACCAAAGGTGGGAGAAGGAGGAGGAGAAGAATTTGCTGATGAAGAAACATCAACAGGGTGCCCATGAATTAAGGTTCTTAACTAAAAAGTGTCAAGAGCATTCAAGACATTTGGAATGGTACCCAACCAAACCGGTAGTCCCACATTCAACCTAGGAATGTACAAAGTGGCCATCAAAGGGACACCAACGTTTCTGAAGAAGGGAAAAGCACAAGAATCCCCTTGCGAAGGGGTTCCTTGGTTGGTATCATCAAGAAATTTAGCCATGAATATCTTATGCACAGGTTCTCCCCTTGCGGTATCGTTCAAGTCTGTAAAGTCTCACACACTGACTCTAGCGAACTAGTGGTATCAAAACAATGCCTATAATGAGGCGTCTCCACATTTCTAAGTGGAAGACCAAAAGGTCCTCACGACCGGCGAAGTGGGAGGTCTACCACCCTAGGCTAGAGACCCAAAGAAATGACTAACTAACTCACTATGGAAAACTAGGGAGCACAGAGCACACACTAGAAAAACTCCTAAAGGAAAATCAAGCAAACGACTAACTAGTTGGAAGAACAGTTACACCAACCAACACTAGAGAAACTTAC
>ML794512.1:330115-342498 GCA_009831015.1 Picea engelmannii
AGAAACTGATGAATGCACGATTCTAAAATTTCAAGCTAAAAATAAGTTAAAAAAGCTAGGAAACACAAAAAATATTTTAAATGAAAAAGCAAGCTATGCTGGAATACAACCTAGTCTAAAACTGCTTATGACAGAGACCAGAAAGAAACAAGAAAATCCTAGGAAGTAAAAACTTGACAGGGAAGAGGATGATTGCCTCCTCAAAATTTTCTAGACAGACATGCGATTGTCACTTCAACAGCCAGCGTATGCACGTAGGCTGCCCAAAGATAGGGCGTGCATGCACACATTCAGGCCCACTATAGGCCACGTGTGCCTCTGTTTTTCCTCAAAAAAGGAGGACAAGTAGCTAATCTTAGGCAGGGAGTACTGGTATTGAAAACCAGAACCCCTTAAAGATGCCAAAACTTACTTTGACAAATAAGAGGCAAGAAAATTTTAGCAAAACAAAGTTAATCCTGAGGTTTTTACCTAACTATGGACTATTCAATAAAAGACCTAGAAGGACCCAGAAGATCCCTGAGAAGGATCACTTCTGCAGGGGAGAGGATGATTGCATCTTCCTAAGAAGGATTTCCTGGGTTCTCAGACATGCAGCTAGCACTTCATCAGCAAGCGTACATACACGAGCTGACTAAAGGTAGGGCGCGTGCATACACGGGTTGTCCCACTACAGGGCACGTATGCCTTTTAAGACTCTCAAAAATAGAAAATAAATAGTCTAGTAAGCAGAGCAGGGAATACTGCTATTGAGAACCAGAACCCCTGAACACTCAGACTTCTTGCAGAAACTCAAAAATGGTAGTAAAACCAATTTCAAAATACCCAATAAAAAATCCCCAAAGAACCCTAGAGAGTCCCCAGTGGAGTATCCAATTCTGTTATGGGTGGGAAATCCCCCTACGGACTAGCACTTAGGGTTTTATCATGCATGCAAAAAAGACCTAAATATTCCTACTTTTTACCATCATCCCAGACCTAATCCCCATTATTCTTAAGCAAATACACAGTTAAGAAGATCAAGTGAACATACCTTATTTTTGGCGTTTGATATCGATCCCTCTTCACGCTTGGTTTCTCTTTGACTACAACTCTCCTCCCAAGGCTAACCTACATTCACAAAAGACAAACAAAGAAATCCACATGCATTTGATCTACAGATTAATGGGTTAGATATTTAATCAACATGTATGCAATAAACAATGAAAACCTCATATGGTGGGACGGGAAAAGTACTTCTTTATTATTAACTTCACTAAATAAACTTACAATGATGAAGCCGACCACTGCTCCACGAATTTGGTCTTGGGCTCCTCTTTTACTGTGCACCAACTGCTAACACACTTGCTTCTCTTCTTCGTTGAAATCACAAAATGGTTGCAAAATCTTAGGCAAAGGGGAATACAAATTTGGGTAGAGTTTCTTTACTATGTTTTTCCTCCTTTCAAATGGGACCCCTACCCCTTCTTTTATAGGCTAAAAGGAGCTAGGTATTTGGCTGAATGATCGGCCATGCATGACTAAAAGGTTTAGTTAACTTTCCCAAAGTTGTGTGTTCCATCAAAAACTTTCCTTTTTTCATGCTTCGGAAGGTCCACGCGGGCTGTAGTGGGTCAGCTAGCGTGGACATTGTAGATACATGCAATTTGTAGTGGAGCAGGGTGTGTGGGCCTTTAAAAATGGAGTTTTTTAGAAGATTTTTTCAGTAGTGGCTTGGAAAAGAAGGAATATGAGATGGCCTGATGCCAAATAAGCATGTTTGGTGAAAATTAGGGTTATAACACTTCCCACCCACCAGCCTGATTGTAATTCATTTCTGGTTTAGAGGACGGTTCTGGTCTTGAGCCATTTAATCTAGTAAGGACTGGTTTTGTGAAGGTTAATGCAACCATTCCTGGTCCCCTTCACCATCTCTTCGTGTAGCATTTGTGGTCTTTCCAAGTACACCCCCCCTCGAGTAGTCACGCAACACTTGTCCATTTTCTTAGTAATTAATTAATTTCACATTCGTTTACCTTTCAAACAAAGGTCCATTGAATCAATATTCACACATTTAAAGTTTTCCATAGTCTCTTGACCATTTATAGTTATATTTACAAGCTGGGGGAAACAGGGTGTTACAATTCCCTCCCCCTTAAAGGAACATCTTCCTTGATGTTCTATCTCTTAACATATCCTGTATGTATAGAAGTGAACAAAAATGGGTATGTTTGTCTCATGGCATCCTCCATTTCCTATGTGGCCTCATATGGTCCAAAGTGTTTCCACTGCACCTTGACCTATGCAATGGTTCAGTTCCTGGCTGGGGTTTGCTTCCTGTCTAGTATGCCTTGAGGTTTTGGAAGGAATTCTCCCTCTAGTTCCACCTGGATCATAGACAAGTCAATTATATGATTAGAATCATGTAAATATTTCTTCAACAATGAAACATGGAAAACATTATGTGCTTTTACTGTGGGAGGGAGTGCTAGCCTATGGGCTACAGGTCCCACTCTATATAGAACTTCAAAGGGTCCACAATACCGAGGCACCAACTTGGAACAAGCTCTCATCCTCAGGGAACTCTTCCTGGGCTTAACCCTGAGATAGACGTGGTCTCCTATCTTGAATTCTCTGGGGATTCTCTTTCTATCGGCATAACTTTTCTATCTATCCTGAGCAATTTTCATATTTTTCTTTATCTGAATCACTTGTTGTTCCATTTCTTTCAACATGTCAGGTCCAATTGTAATTATGTTCACGAGATTTCTCCATCTCACTAGAGTGTTTCATGACCTACCATAGAGTAATTCGAAAGGGATCATTTTTAGTGATTCTTGGTAGCCGTTTTTGTAGGCAGATTCCACCAGGGGAAGGTAATCTTCCCACTTTTTAGTTTGATGCATTACATGCATCCTTAGCATGTCTTATAATAATTGGTTCACTCTTTCCATCTATCCATCAGTTTGAGGATGATAGGTCCTGCTAAACAATAATTTTGTCTCCAGACCAGCCATCAAGGATTTCCAAAATTTTGAAGTAAATTTTGTGTCTCTGTCAGACACGATCTCCTTAAGCATGCCATGTAGTCTGAATATCTCCTTGATGAATATGTTGGAAATATCTATTGCCTTACAATTCAATTTGACAGGAATAAAATGAGAGGACTTGCTCAATTTATCCACCACTACCATGATGGCATCATTATGCCTGACCGATGTTTGTAATCCGGTGATGAAATTCATGGAGATGGTCTCTCATTTCCATTCCGAGATTGGTAGAGGTTGTAATAATCCTGTTGGGTGTCGGTGTTCTGCTTTAACCTGCTGGCATTCTAGACATTTAGCTAAATGCTCAGCTATTTCTTTCTTCAATCCAGGCCAATAGAATTGTTTCTTGGTGGTCGTGACCATCTTCTGATAGTCTGAATGGTCGGTGTATGGTCTCTTGTGAAATTCTTCCATTATGAACCTCTTCAATTTGTCACAACTTGGAATATATAGCTTGTTTCAGTAAGTTATCATACCTCCATCTAGCATATGGTATCCTGCATACTTTATCCCTATGGGTTCTTGCTCCAGGTATGAGGTCACGGTCTGGAAGAATGCGTCTGTTTCTTGTGCATTCCTAACTCTTTCCCTGAAATTTGTCTCGCAAGTCCTCACCGCTTCCAGGTGAATTGTTTTCATACTTATGCTAAGGGAATCAACCACCTTATTTTCCTTTCCTTTGATATGTTTGATTTAAAAATCAAACTTGCTAAGGAGGGCCATCCACCTAGCTTGTCTAGCATTGAGTTTTGGTTAGTCAAATAGGTGTCGCAATCCATAATGATCTATCATAAGTACAAATTTCCTACCCAAGAGGTAATGCCTCCACATTTCAAAGCGTGTACTATCGTGGCCAACTCTAGATCATGGGTCACATAGTTGACTTCATTCTCATTCAATTTTTGGGATTCATAGAAAACTACACTTCCTTCTTGCATAAGGACTCCTTTGAGACCTTCCTTGTAGGCATATGTGCACACGAGGAAGTCATTATCGATATCGGCGATCTTCAACACAAGAACATGGGTCAGAAGGTGTTTTAGTGACTAAAACCTTTCTTCACATTCCGGTGTCCAAATGAATTTAACCCCCTTCCTCTGGAGGGCAGTGATTGGACAACCAATCTTGGAAAACCCTTTTATAAACCTCCTATAGTATCCTGCTAAACCCATAAAGGATATGATATATGAAACATCCTTTGGGGTAGGCCATTCCATGATGGATATGATCTTGTCAGGGTCTACTGCTACTCCTTCTTCAGATATGACATGGCCCAAGTAATGTATTTGCTTATGGAAAAAGTCACACTTGCTAAATTTGGCGTAGAGCTGATGCTCTCTTAGCACTTGAAGTAAAAGTCTAAGATGTTCCTCATGTTCCTCTCTATTCTTGGAGTAGATTAAGATATCGTCAATAAAAACCAATAAAAATATTTCTAGGAATTTGTTGAGTACATTTTTCATCAAGCACATAAAGTGTGGCAGGGGCATTAGTTAATCCAAATGGTACTACCACAAATTCATAGTGACCATATCTTGTCCTGAAGGAAATTTTGTGGATGTCTTCATCCTTGATTCGAACTTGATGGTATCCAGATATCAAGTCAATCTTTGAGAAAATGGAAGCACCCCCCAATTGATCGAACAAGTCATTGATTCTGGGTAAGGGGTACTTGTTCTTTATGGTTACCTTATTGAGTTGTCTATAATCTATGCACAGTCATAGTGTACCATATTTCTATTTCACAAACAAGACTAGTGCTCCCCATGGAGACACGTTGGGTCAAATGTAGCCTTTTTCCATCATTTCCTTTAGCTGTAGTTTGATCTCAACTAGATCAGGTGTACTCATCCTATAGGGGGTCCTAGATACTAGCACTACTCCTGGTGAAAGTTCTATTGAGAATTCAATGTCCCTTCTTGGAGGTAGACCCAATACCTCTTTTGGAAACACATATCTATAGTCTCTTAGTATGGGGTGGTATTCTAAGCTTGGAATGTAATTCTCAATGGATTCTAACACCTGTATTTCATATAGAGGACATCCCTTTCTGCAACAATTCTTCATTTGAAGGGTCGATATTCGTCTCACCAAGACAGGTTTCTGGATCCCTTGGAGGGTTATCTTTCTCCCCTCTTCATTTACACATTCTAAGGTTTTATGGTAACAATCCAGCTTAGTCTTATATGCAACTAGCCAGACCATACCAATCAATAGGTCATATGATCCTAGGGGAAGTATGTTAAGGGTAGCTTGGGTGTGCAGTCCATCCATAGTGAATTGGCAAGATGGTATGACCTCCGCTACTTTTCTTTTGGTGCCAGTGGTTAACTATACCAACCATGGCTTAGTATGTCTATGTGGTTGCAATTTACACTTATCAATAGTCTGAGGGGCCACATAACTCAAACTTGAACTAGGGTCAATTAAATTAGATATTATATGGTTGGCGATCATACCTTCCATCTCCACCATTGAGGCTTGGTGGTCAGCTTGTTTATTATCCATGGTTGCATAAATTTGTGGCATACTTCTGGCCACGCCATTGATGGTGGTAGCTTCTTGGGCATTGTAAAATCTTCTATTATTCTGTTTTCTGTGCGGACAATCCCTCAGTAGATGTTCTTCTCCACAACCCAACATTTCAAGGGTTCTTTCTTTGGGTTGTCAGTCTTTCTTGAGGTTGATCCAAAAGGTTTATTTCCGCTCTTGGAGTGGAAATTATGTTGGTGTACACTTCGGGTAGGAAATCTCATCCTTGAATCCTTCTTATAGTTTTTAAATATTGGGGATTTAAACCCCTTTTTCTGGAATCCCAAACTATTCTTCTGCTTCCATCCCTCGCAAGGTTCCGTCTGAGGCCCAAACTATTCATAACAATATCTTGCCTTCCAGATAGTGTCTTCTAAGGTCTTTGGCTCGTCAAACTCAATTCTGTTCTGGTAGGTCTTAGGTAACCCACTGATGAATCGTTGCATCTTTGCCTTTTATGCTTTTATGTAGGGTACATACCTCAACAACTCAAGGGATCCACTGACATATTCCTCTATGGTGAGTTTTCCTAGCTTGAGTTCATAAAATTTTTTAGTCTTCTCATCAAAATATTTTTCGACAGATACTTCTTCCTGAAGTATTTATCAAATCATTCCCAAGATAGTTCCTTTTCATGAATCCCTTTCATATTCTTAAGGTCTTCCCACCAAATGGAAGCCCTTCCATTCAGGTTGAAAGTGGCTACTTGGGCCTTCAAGTTTTTAGAGAAATCATGGACTCTAAAATACTTCTTTAGTCCAAGCAACCAGGCCTCCGCCTCCTCTCCTTTCTTAATCTCACCGTCGAAAGAGGGTGGTTTGGCTCTCTTAAATTCTTTGAGATTATGACTTTTGGAATGATTTTGTTTCTTCTATTTTATTTGAGAATGTCAACTAGTTCTACTACTAGAAGATCCCTCTGAGTCACCAGTTTCCTTTCCAGAGGATTCCTCCGACGCTTGTCCCCTATCTCCAAGTTGTACCTTTCTCGAGGTACTCCTCCCAGTGTGGCCACTTAAAGGACCATGTTTTCGTATCTTAGGTGGACTTTGATTCCTCTTTTTCCGTCATCTATCCACATGACTGGTGTCAGGTCCCTGGTGCAGTTGTCTTTGTTTGTCAGATAAAATCTACAACAAGACTGCATTAATTTCCATTTGCTTTTCTTTCACTTTTATAAATCTCTTGTTTTCAGCCTTGTAGCTCTGTAATTCAGCTATGAGACTCCTCACAGTCTCAGCCAAATCCATAGGGTTCTTTATCGCCCTCCTCTCATCAGACTCTTTGTCTCTATTGTGGGATCCATCCCCCACTTCGTGGTGCATCACCATTCTATATGATTGCATTTTTATGCGGTTGATTGACCGCTTGAGTGAAGACAAAACACTTGTTGTTAGATAACATTATATTAGTTCATAACCATCACATAATTCATATTTCTTAAATACATACACACACAACAGTAAGTTGTCATTCTTTTTTATAATAAGGGCTTAACCAGAATTTTTAGGAAGGGAGTAAGGTAGGATGTTGTCCTTTAATGTGGTTTTTACGTAGCTCATCCATGAGCCCAAACATGCCAAGTTTTGTAACCATGCTCTGATACCAATTTGTAACACACCCACCCCTTAAGCACTCTTGTATCGTAGGGTGGGGCATAATAATCTTCATTTTTGTTTTCCCTCCAACTATCTCATCTTGAATCATCTCTAGGGTCCAACCCTGAGAGAGAGGGTCTAGTCATCAATCTTTCCAATATCTTGATTAATCCTCATCTAACATATTGGCTAAAGGTCATTTCAACATTCGGGGTTCTGGGCCACTTTAGCTCACAATCCTCCCAAAACACGAACTCAAATCTCATGGATTGAATGGTCGAGGGGAGTCCCGTAGGATCCATATATATACAGTCTAGGTCGCTTCACGACTTCAACTTCAGAAGGCTTGGGATCACTAATGCACAATCTCCCGGATGCGTAAACTCTGAACTCGTCGATCCGATGGTCAAGGTGGGTCCCGATAGATCCTTGGATCTACGATCCAAATCACATAGCAACTTTGGGTTTTGGAACTTCGGGTTTCAGAGGTTTAGTCGCACCAACGCGTGATTCTCCCTTTGTGCGAACTCTAAACTCATATATCCGATGGTCAAGGTGAGTCCTGATAGATCCTTGGATCTATGGTCCAGATCACATCGTGGATTTGGGTTTCAGAACTTCGGGTTTCGAAGGTTTAGTCACACCAACACGTGATTCTCCCATCACTCAAACTTTGAACTCACAGATCTGATGGCTCAGGGGTTAGCTCCCATGTACTTTCTCATGACCAATGGTCAGGATAACCCTTGGTTTCCTCCGACTAGATCTCATCTGTTCATCCCTCAGACAGGGGAATACCTTCCCTTATGAGACCTTCGCATCACCGTTTTCCTGGGCTTTTCATTGAATGGATTAGGGACTTGGCCATGGAAACTCACATGGCAAGGGGGTATAGGAGAGGAAACCTTCTTCATACGGGTGGTTTCAGGTTGGCACGAGATCTTCTATCTCGACCATGAAACATTCTATGCCCTGGAAAGCCTTTGGGGTTAAGCTAGACATACGGTCTATCAATGGGGAATGTGAATTCACAAGGAGACGGGAACATACGCATAACATAACCATTTCACACAGAAGACGATTGTAAAATGCATGTATGTATATATATATATATATATATATATATATATAAGACCAAATAATCATTCATCATTCTAGTTCAACAATTTAAGCAGGGAAACGACTTATTAGAACCAGTTAATGTGAAGTGACTACTGCAAGGGGTGCCCATTTCCACCCAACCATAGTCTCAGTCACTCCAAATGGATTTACCACTAGCCACCCCCAAGCTATACCATGATGCTTTTCAACACATCCTTTTCTTCTCGCTCAGCCACAGTAGGGACATAGGTTTATTCTCTTCTTCCCACAAGATCATGGCAATGGTTTACACGATACCAAGCAAGGAGGACTAGCCTCGTTTATCAGCTTGTATCCAAAACCTTCTATTCCATTTCCTATATCTAGAACGCTTAGTTTTTTGAATCCTCCTTGAATCCCCGAGATTCACTTCCCATCTTTGTGCTCTTTGCAAGTGCGTTTTTCCTCTGCCGGCCACACCTTCCTTTCTCTCCTCTTTCAGCAAGGTCACATGTGGCTCGAATTCCCAGTCCACGGTTAGGTATAGAAGCCTTATGGATGAGTTCTATGCCCCATCCCATCATTAAATCTTGAGGAGGCCTTCCCACCCACCAACCTGACTGTAATTCATTTCTGGGTTAGAGGATAGTTCTGGTCCTGAGCAATTTAATCCAGTAAGGACTAGTTTGGTGAAGGTTAACACAACCATTCCTGGTCCCCTTCACCCTCTCTTCATGTAGCATATGTGGTATTTCCAATTACACCCCCCTTCCAGTAGTCATGCAACACTTGTCCATTTTCTTAGTAATTAATTAGGTTCACATTCATTTACCTTTCAAACAAAGGTCCATCGAATCAATATTCACACATTTAAAGTTTTCCATAGTCTCTTGGCCATTTATAGTTATATTTATAAGCTGGGGGAAACAAGGTGTTACATGGTTCTAGAAAGTATAGCTCATGCCATGATTGATATAATGGAGATCAAAATGGAGGCCCCAATAGTTACCTACCTTTGTAGCGACAAAGTTTCTACGCATAAAGAGAACAAAGTATGAAAACATGAAAGCCAATGGAAGGGAGTGGTAAGGTTTTGGTTCAAGAGGCTCTATCATATGATGAGAATGCAAGAGTGGAAAAGCCCTTTGCTCGCATAGGTTGACCTCTAACCTTGAAGGAAAACTTGAAAAAAACTAGACATGGGCCAAAACAAGCTAATTCCCAATGGATAGTTGATGGGTTTGTAGACAAACATAAGCCAAGAACCATATGGAGGATCCAACAATTAGAGGAACATGTCATGATATTTAGAGAAGGGTAACACATAGTTCTAAAATTGATGTAGAGCTATCAGAAATTGTGCAATATACTATCTTCTCTAGAAACATAATTACAAAGTTTTCCAGAATCCTAAACCTTTATTGGAAAACAAAGGGATTTGTAGTCCAACACTATGACAAACTCAAGGAAAGGAACTCTAAGGTTCTCAGAGATACTTGTGTGGAGTTGAGGAAGCTCAATGAGAATTTCCAATTCCTTCTTAAAACTATTGAAGGCTCTTACAGGCATGTACAAAGGACACATCTACAAAGAGCAAGGAGTAGAATATTGGAAGCGATCCTTAGGGCCCAATCGACCTAGGTGGAAAAGAAGTATGAGATGCCTAGATTTCAGGTTCATCCTCTAGTCCATTTTAGTAAGGTTTTTTTTAGTAATGATAGGATAGAAATGGAGACATGGTCCCTTTCCAATCATTACTCAATTTCCATAGATTACACAACATTACCAACCCTTGAGCAAAACAATTTAACCCACTTATCTAGTTGGTTCTTCCAACATACTATAGAAAAAAGAACATATATCAAACTAATTATAATAATGCAATAATTTTTTCCTTACTTATAAAACAAATATTACAACAATTTAAATTTAAATTTAAATTATATATTCAAAGTATGAACTTTCGATAATAATTTAAATGAAGAACCCAAAGAGTGAAGATACATCCACGTAGTCTAACAACCACACTTAAACCTCTTTTTAATTTCTTTCTTATATCACGTAGGCATCATTAACAACAAATATTACAATATAATTTGCTATCTAATTGAAACTTGTAAATTTGAAATTAAGTTCATTAAATATTAATTCCCAAGACAAAAGTATGTTTTTTCCTTATTAGTGTTGGATTACTGAGAGGGGGGGTGAATTAGTAATAGCGTAATTATAATCCTTTTTCTCCAAATAATCCAAGTGTTATATCAATGTAGAATTATTATCCAATAATCAACAATAAAAAATGAACAATCACACACATACACAGTACACCAGTGTTTTATGCGGAAACCCAAATCGGGAGAAAACCACAGAATGCTTTATCTTATATGTCTTGAAGAATTACATTAATTGGAAGCACCAACTTCCTTTGATTTCCAGCTGCAACTGGAAGGAGGCTCCAACCCCCTAGTTTCTCAGGCTACAACTTGAGGGAAGCTCCAACTCCCCAATTATCTGGCTACAACTATAAGGAGGATACAACCCCCTATGTTCTTCGTCTACAACCGGAAGGTGGCTACAACCACCTATCCTTGCCTCGTCCAACCTCCCTAAAGTAGAAATAGAATGATGGAACCACTGTCACACTATCAATGTGAGATATATCGTTGTAAACATGTACTAATAAACATGAACCATGCATCAACCATGCATCAACCTGTACCTCAACCTGTAATAAACCTATACCATAAACAAGTGCATCAACCATGCACCAACCTGTAATCAACCTATACCATAAACAAGTGCATCAACCATGCACCAACCTGTACCTCAACCTGTATTCAACCTGTACCATAAACAAGTGTATCAACCATGCACCAACCTGCACCAAACAATCTGTAATCAACCTGTACCATAAAAAAGTACAACCAACCATGTACCAAGTATGTACCAATCATGTGTCAAGTACTCATCAACTATGACTCATCAATATGTACCAACATTGTCAACTATACACCTCATGTATGTGCCAACTCATCAACTACTTATCTCAACCATGTACCCAACTTATACCTCAACCAAAGCCCTCATTAATTTCATCAACCAAATATGATTTGCAACTCTGTAATAGACCTAGTGTATATGATCGCATACCTGCAAATATTCCTTAACTTTAACAACAAGAGACTAGCATTTTCATCAAATGTTTCTTTAGTCTCACAAGACTAGTTTTGGATTAGTCAACAACCCTAAATTGAAATAATCATAACTTTGTACCTGTAATGAATAAATATCTAAAACTAATACACAATGTTCTTCAGTGTGTTTTATGCAATTCCTCCAGTGTCACTACTTGTAACCTCTCAGAAAAGGATTTATGGCAAAAATGGCGCACCTTGTTGAAGTTTTTCTTATTCTAGAGAGCGACCTTGTAGAGCGTGCCCCGCATGAAATATTTTTTGAATTAATATGAAACTAATACAAAAAATACTACAGACTGTATTATAACCAACACATTTGGTATTACTAAATTTGGATCTGTTATGAATAATTTATGACGTTTTTACCTCAAACACTTGTTTTTGACTAGTTTCAGGACCTGCCACAAACCTTATTGTCCATGGAGTGTAACTCCAAAAATACAACGACCCACAAGCTAAAGTTTTTACCAAAGATACTTGGATATGTTTCCTCAATGGAATAGAAATTTCACGGTCTGAATCATTCTATAAAAAACGTTATTGCGAAAATGGTGAGATGACCTGAAAAAAACATACCTTAGAAAGCATCATCAAAAGAATTTATCCTTCCTTGAATTCCAACCTTATTTTCTTCCCTTTCCTCATACATTCGGCTTATATATCCTTTTGTTATCTCAGACACCTATAGGTATTCAATATTCTCAAGTGTTTCTTAAATGAGAGAGCCTTGCCTCTTATTTATACTCTCCAAGTAGCTTCATTAAAAACATCTTCTAGGTCACGTTGCCCACTTTCCTTATTTTAAGGTTAACCCACTTCTAATTTCTCCATTAAATTTATTATTGAATTAATTTATTTTGTATTTACTTTGAATTATATTACACTCATCACTTCACTTTATTATTTACCTTTTAAAATCTCTTAAACCACTTTGACTACTTTGACCTT
>ML794512.1:342548-358385 GCA_009831015.1 Picea engelmannii
TTTATTATTTACCTTTTAAAATCTCTTAAACCACTTTGACTACTTTGACCTTTTGGGGCTTCTAGATGACATATGAGGGTCCTCCAACTTCGTAAGGCCATAAATCTCAAACCGTGAGGATTTATGTGACGTTCCACATACCAAAATAAATGGAATGACATGTAATATCCATATAGAATAGTATTAACTGAAAATATATCAAAAATCATACCATTATCCATCAAACAAACTTGGTCCATTACCCAAATCTGGGTTCTCCAACTTCTCATGGCCATAACTCTCTAACCGTGAGGAGTTATGTGATGTTCCACATACCACCGAAAATGGAATGACAAAAAATATCCATATAGGATAGTTTCATTGAAAAATTCACTAGCGTTCATCTCATTATTTCACAAATAAGCATGGATTCTCTAACCATACTTTTAGGATAACTCAATCCACAAAGCGTCTTCTCGTGAGGGATTTCACCATAAGGGGACCACTTTAGAGTTCATTCATTTCTACTTATTATCATCCATGAAAAGACAATAATGATTCATCTTTACATCAAACAATCTTGGGTCCATTACCAAGCTTTGTGTGCAGAGGACAGAGGCATGGTTCCAGGGGGAGCATGAGTGATATGATTTCAGTATTGCATCAGAGTGTTGACATCAATGAAAACCAACCTTAATAAACAATATCCCCCTTTGGAATTGATGGAAACACTCTTATGCAATACTAAAATCATATCACTCATGCTCCTTCTGGAACCATGCCTCTGTCCTCTGCATATGATAAATCTCTCCCCCTTTGTCATCAATGAAAAACGTATCTTTCCATCGAGCTTGCTCCCCCTGATTGAACTGTCCTCTTATGGTGCTTCCTCGTGTAAATCTATGACATATAAGATAAGCATTAAAAACTAATTCATTTTGGAGTAGAAATAACTCCAAGTCTCTGGCGAAGATATTCAAAGGATTCCCGTGGAAGTGGTTTTGTGAAGATGTCTGCCACTTGTTCTTTTGTGCCCACATACTCAACTCTGATGTTCTTTTCTGCAACCTAATCCCGTAGAAAGTGATACTTTATTGGAATGTGATTCATCTTGGAGTGCATCACTGAGTTCTTCGAGATATTGATGGTTCTTGTATTATCACAATAGATTGGAATGGGATCATCATACTCAACCTATATATCTATCAGAGTGTGTTTCATCCAAAGAACTTGTGTACAACATGATGCTACTGCAATATACTATGCCTCGACTGTAGATAAAGATACTGATGATTGTTTCTTTCTTAGCCATGATACTAAACACTCACCCAAGTAGAACATTTCTCCACTGGTGCTTCTTTGGTCATCAATACAACCTACCCAATCTGCATCTATGTAGGAAAAAAGTGATCGATCATTTCCTTTTGGATACCATAATCCAAACTCTTATGTTCCTTTGAGATATCTGAAAATCCTCTTCACTGCTAACACATGTGACTCCTTTGGTGCTGCTTGAAACTGTTCCACCAGTCCAGCTGCCTACATTACATCTGGCCTAGATTTTTGCACATATAGTATGCTTCCAATCATTGACTTGTATTGCCTCTGATCTATAGACTTCAAATCATCATCTTTGCTCAACTTGCAACTGGTTTGCACGGGAGTGATAACTGGTTTGCAATCTTTCATTCCGAACCTCTTTAACATTTCTCTGATATACTTGGTTTGAGAAATAAATATTCCTTGGTTACTTTGACGTATCTGAAGTCCCAAAAAGAATAATATTTCTCCAAGTAACGGCATTTCAAATTCATTCTGCATATCTTTTGCAAATTTCTATCTTAACCTGTCATCATCACTACCAAAAATAATATCATCAACATAAACTTCAATTAATAAAATATTACCTTCACTTACCTTGATGTAGAGGTTGTTGTCTGCACTTCCTTTTCTGAACCCTGCCTATTGTAGAGACTTATCCAGTCTAGAGTACCATGCTCTAGGAGCATGTTTTAGACCATACAAGGCCTTCTTTAATTTACACACATAATCCGTGTTCTCTGACAACTGAAATCCTTCTGGTTGTTCAATGTAGACTTCTTCTTCAAGTTCCCCATTCATAAAATCTCATTTTATGTCCATCTGATATACTTTATCATTTTTGGAGCATGCATAGGCTAAAAGAAACCAGATTGCTTCCATTTTGGAAACTGGAGAAAATGTCTCTTCAAAGTCGATTCCTTCAATCTGTGCATATCCTTTACATACAAATCTAGCTTTGTTCCTTGTAACTTGTCCATATTCATTTAATTTATTCCTGAAAACCCATTTTGTGTCGATCACATTCTTATTCTTTGGTCTTGGAACCAGTTAACAGGTGTCATTTTTCTCTATTTGATCCAATTCTTCATTCATGGCCTTATTCCAAAATTCATCCTTGTTGGTTTCTTCAAAATAGTTTGGTTCAATTGTAGATAAGAGTGCTAGGTGTGTTTGTTCTGGTTAATGGATTTTTCTTCTAGTCTCAACTCCTGCATCTTTGTTTCCAATAATCTGATCTGAAGGATGATTCTTCTGTACTCATTTTCTAGGTGTCTTTGGATATACTTTTTGAACTTGCTCTTTTGTTTTTGTCGGATTCTCTTCATCTTCCTCTTATATTTCATCTTCTGATTCTTCTTCTTCAAAAATTTGTTCCATTGATTTGTTTTATTCTTCCTTTTATTATGGTCTGCCTGTTTCATCAATTGTTGCATTGATGCTTTCCACAACTTTATTCAATCTTAGATTGTAACACTTGTATTCTTTCCTTGTACTTGAGTAACCAACAAGTACTCCACTGTCCACATGAGAGTCAAACTTTCCCATTCTTCCATATTCTCTTTTGATGTAGAATTTGCTTCCAAAAACTCTGAAGTGCTTCACATTTGTTAGTCTTCCTTTCCATAGCTCGTAGGGAGTTTTATTAGTTTTGTTTCTGAGAATTACTATGTTTTGAATGTGAACTATTGTATGCATTGCCTGTGTCCAAAATATATCTATCAATTTGGAATCCATTAGCATTGTTTGAGCCATTTCATGTACTGTCATGTTCTTTCTTTCAACAACTCCATTATGTTGAGGTGTCCTAGCAACACAAAATTATCTTTTTATTCCATGACTGCTGTAGTAGTTCATAAATTCCTTTGAAGTGAACTCTCCTCCATTATTATATCTCAAGAATTTGATTCTTGAATCCATCTCATTTTCAACCATTTCCTTGTAGATATTGAATTTTTAAAAAGCTTTTGACTTGTTCTTGAGAAAGCAAGCTACAGTCATTCTTGTATAATCATCAACTAATAACATAAAGTATCTCTCACCTTTTAATCGCTTTGTTGTAGTTGGTACAACTAGATCAGTATGCAAAATTTCCAGTGGTCTTGTTGTTGAATATTCCTTTGATTTGAACCTGGTCTTTGTTTGCTTTCCTTGTTGACAATTCTTGCATAAAGTGCTGGTTGGTTTCGTGATCTGAGGAATTTCTATGGCTGCTTCTCTTTTGTTGACTTTTACAAGGTTATCAAAATGTATGTGACCCATTCTTTTGTGCCATAGCCAACTTTCATCTTCCTTTACTAGACAACACTTTTCATTTCCAATTTCACTTAACACATATATGTTGTTTGAAGTTCTTGCAGCTATACCGACCAATTTCCCTGAACCTTCTCTTCTTATTTCACACTTTTGTGAATCGAAAGTAACTTTATGACCTTGGTCACACATTTGAATCACACTTAGAAGATTATGTTTCATATCTTCTACCAGTAGAACATTTTGTGCCTTTTTATTCTTGTTTCCAATTCAGACCGTGCCTTCTCCAATGATTTTGGCTGAATTATCATTTCCGGAGGAGACTGATCCATTTCTTTCCTTTCACAGTGTAAGAAATGTGTCTCTATCACCTATCATGTGTTTTGAACACCCATTGTCAACATACCAACCCTATTTCTTCTACTTAGCTTGTAGAGCGACTGTGCATTCTTCATTGCTATACTGATCTTGCTTTCTTATCCATGTCATTTTCTGAGGTTCTTGTCTGTGACTGTTGTTATTATGTTGTGTTTCTTTAGGATGGACTGCCATTCTGCAATTTTTGGCCACATGTCCAAAATTGTTACATTTGTAACATTCCTCTTCAGTGCTCAAAGATTCAAACCTGTTGTAACTTCTTCTTTGTGTTTCACTATGTCTTCTTGAGTAACCCCTTTGTGTATGACTCTCAAAGTTTTTATTGTTCCTATTGTTAGCTCTGCGATTCACAACTTTATGTCCAAAATTATTACATGCATAACATAAACCAAAAAATATAGTTTGATACCTGGGATTTAAAGATCTTATGAATGAAGGTGCTCTTATGAATCCTTCCTCTTCTTGAGGCCTATCTATCTGTTGTTGATTCTAAAATCTGAATCTTTTCGATGGAGGAGTGTCCCTGTAATATTCCTTGTACATCTTCCTATCCCCTTTGATTGTTTCTACATAGCTTTTTGGATTTGTTTCTTGATTTGTTGTTTTGGAGCTTGATCCCTTTTCTATCTAATTGTATCCAAGTCCAGACATGTCAAGATGAGATTTTTTACTGTTGATAATGTCATCCATAACTTTTGAGCTATTATGCATATTTTTCTTTTGAATATCCTTTCTTAGTGTGACCATCTTTGCTTCCAAGTTTCCAATGATCTTGTCCTTTTATTCTAGTTGTTCTTTAAGTGCTTCTTCAATTATTTTATCTTATTCTATTTGAACCTTTAATCTTGTGATCATTTGTTCTAGTTCTCAAGTGTCATTTTTCTTGTCTAGTTATGCTTGTAGTTTCTTGTTTTTCTTCTTTTCTCTCCTTATAACTTCTATGGCACACATTAATTCTTCTCGATAGTCAACTTCTGCCTCTTCAATTTCGTCTTTGACTTCTTCATATCCTTCTTTGGCTTCTTCATATTCTTCTTCAGAGTATTCATTGTTAGAATCTTTTACTTCCATGAATAGAACTCTTCATGTCCCACTGTCATTGATTTCATCTTCATTTGATGAAGATATGTCTTCTTTGATGCATAAGATTTTCTTGAAATATTTCTTTGTAGTTATTTTTCCTTTATATGTATGTTTTCCTTTTCAGTAACCTTCATCATTTATGTTTTTCTTATGAGGACATTTGTTAGCAAAATGACCAATACCATCACAATTAAAACAAATTAAAGGAAGCTTACCTCTATACCTACCATCAGTTCCCTTGTTCAATCTTTTGATGAAGTTGGCCACTTCTTCATCATCTTCTGAGACGTCGTTGTTGCTGCTATATTCTTCTTGTTCCTTTTTATTTTTCTTTGATATTTTGGATGCTTTGAAGGCTGCTTCTTTTACATCTGGATTTTTCTGTTCAGTTCTCATTTCATATGTTGTGAAGATTCCATGCAGTTCGTCCATGCTTATTGAGTTCAAATACGATATTTCTTCTAGTGTTGATATCGTAGGGTTGAATCTCATAGGAAGAGATCTTAGTACCTTTTGAATAATTACAGATTCTTCGATTTATTCTCCCAATCCAATGATTGCATTCACTATTTCTTCAACTCTTAAGAAGTAGGCTGAAATATTCTCATCTTCCTTCATTTTTAGTTGTTCGAACTGACCTCTGTAAGTTTGAATTTTTGTTTCTTTGAATTTTGTATCTCCTTCATAAATATTTCGAATCTTGTCCCAAATCTCTTTGGAGGATTTACAATGTGCAACTTTGGTGAATATTGTTTCACTGAGACCATTCAAAAGTGCATTTGTAGCTTTGGAATTATTCTGACCAAGTTTCACTGCTTTGTCATTTGTTGGTGGAACTATTGGTACTGTGTATCCATCCACAATTGATTGCCAAATTTCAAACCCATGTGCTTGTATATATGTCTTCATCCTTATGCTCCAAAAAACATACTTTTGTCCATAAAAGTGTGGTATTCCATTTTTATATGAGTTGGTACTCTCCATGATCTACCTTTCAGTGGTTAAATTGATTTCTGAAGGAACCTTCTCTGATACCAATTGTTGGATTACTAAGAGGGGGGGTGAATCAATAATAGCGTAATTATAATCATTTCTCTCCAAATAATCCAAGTGTTATATCAATGTAGAATTATTATCCAATAATGAGCAATAAGAAATGAACAATCACACACATACATAGTACACCAGTGTTTTACATGGAAACCCAAATCGAAATAAAACCATGGAATGCTTTATCTTATATGTCTTGAATAATTACATTCATTGGAAGCACCAACTTCCTTTGTTTTCCAGCTGCAACTAGAAGGAGGCTCCAACCCCCTAGTTTCTCAGGCTACAACCTAAGGTAAGCTCCAACTCCCCAATTCTCTGGCTACAGCCAGAAGGAGGCTACAACTCCATATGTTCTTCGGCTACAACCAGAAGGTGGCTACAACCACCTATCCTTGCCCCATCCAACCGCCCTGAAATAGAAGTAGAATGATGGAGCCACTGTCACACTATCACTGTGAGATATACCATTGTAAACATGTACCAATAAAATTGAACCATGCATAAACCATTAGTCAACCTGTAATTAACGTGTACCATGAAAAAGTGCATCAACCATGCACCAACCTGTACCTCAACCTATAATCAACCTGTACCATAAACAAGTGCATCAACCATGCACCAACCTATAACAAACAATTTGTAATCAACATGTACCATAAAAAAGTGCAACCAACCATGTACCAAGTATGTACCAATCATGTGTCAAGTACTCATCAACTATGACTCATCAATATGTACCAAAATCATCAACTATACACCTCATGTATGTGCCAATTCATCAATTGTTTGTCTCAACCATGTACCCAACTTGTACCTCAACCAAATCCCTCATCAATTTCATCATCACAATATGATTTGTCACTCTATAATAGACCTAGTGTATATGATCACATACCTTCAAACCTTCCTTAACTTTAACAACAAGAGACTAGCTTTTTCATCAAACGTTTCTTTAGTCTCACAAGACTAGTTTTTGATTAGTCAACAACCCTAACTTGAAATAATCATAAATTTGTACCTGTAATGAATAAATATATGAAACTGATACACAATTTTCTTCAGTGTGTTTTATGAAATCTTCCAGGTTTCACTACTTGGAACCTCTCAGAAAAGGAGTTATACAAAAAATGGCACACCTTGTTGAATTCTGGATTATTCTAGAGAGTGACCTCGTAGAGCGTGCACCGCACAGAATATTTGTTGAATTTCTTTGAAAATGTTACACATAATAATAAATATTGTAATCTAACCAACACATTTTTTATTACTTAATTTGGATCTGTTATGAAGAAGTTATGATGTTTTTACCCGAAAGACCTGTTTTTGACTAGTTTTAGGACTAGCCACAAACCCTATTTCCACATAGTGTAAATCCAAAAATGCAACGACCCAGAAGATGATTTTTTACCACATATACTTGGATATGTTTCCTCAATTTCATAGAAATTTCATGGTCTGAATCTTTCAATAAAAATATTGATTGCGAAAATGGTGAGATGACCTAAAAAACATACCTTAGAAAGCATCATCAAAAGAATTTATCCTTCCTTGAATTCCGACCTTGTTTTCTTCACTTTCCTTAGAATTTTAGCTTAGATATCCTTTTGTTACCTCAGACACCTATAGGTATTCAATATGATCAAGTGTGTCTTAAATGAGAGAGCCTTGCCTCTTATTTATACTCTCCAAGTAGCTTCCTTAAAAACATCTTCTAGGTCATTTTGTCCACTTTGCTTATTTTAGGGTTAACCCACTTCTAATTTCTCCATTAAATTTATTATTGAATTAATTTATTTTGTATTCAATTTGAATTATAGTACACTCGTCACTTCACTTTATTATTTACCTTTTAAAATCTCTTAAACCACTTTGACTACTTTGACCTTTTGGGGCTTCTAGATGACATATGAGGGTCCTCCAACTTCGTAAGGCCATAACTCTCAAACTGTGAGGAGTTATGTGACGTTCCACATACCACCAGAAATAGAATGACATGTACTATCCATATAGAATATTATTACTTGAAAATATATCAAAACTCATATCGTTATCCATCAAACAAACTTGGGTCCATTACCCAAATCTGGGTTCTCCAACTTCTCATGGCCATAACTCTCTAACCGTGAGGAGTTATGTGACGTTACACATACCACTAGAAATGGCATGACAAGCACTATCCATATAGGATAGTTTCACTGAAAAATTCACTGGAGTTCATCTCATTATTCCACAAATAATCATGGGCTCTCTAACCATACTTCTAGGATAACTCAATCCACAAAGCGTCTTCTTGTGAGGGATTTCACCATAAGGGGACTACTTTGGATTTCATCCATTTTTAATTACTATCAAACATGAAAAGAAAATAACGAGTCATCTTTACATCAAACAATCTTGGGTCCATTACCCAACCTTTGTGCACAGAGGACAGAGGCATGGTTCCAGGGGGAGAATGAGTGATATGATTTTAGTATTGCATCAGAGTGTTGACATCAATGACAACCAACCTTAATCAACAATCTCCCCCTTTGGCATCGATGGCAACACTCTGATGTAATACTGAAATCATATCATTCATGCTCCACCTGGAACCATGCCTCTATCCTCTGCCTCTGTCCTTTGCATCTGATAAAGCTCTCCCCCTTTGTCATCAATGAAAAAAGAATCTTTCCATCCGGGGTTTCTCCCCCTGACTGAATTGTCCTCTTATGGTGCTTCCTCGTGTAAATCTAAGACATATAAGATAAACATTCAAAAAGCATTCATTTTGGAGTAGAAATAACTCCCAGTCTCTAGCGAAGATATTCAAAGTATTATGTGGAAGTGGTTTTGTGAAGATGTATACCACTTGTTCTTTTGTGCCCACACACTCAAATCTGATTTTCTTTTCTGCAACTTGCTCCTGTAGAAAGTGATACTTTATTGGAATGTGCTTTGTCTTGGAGTGCATCACCGGGTTCTTCGAGATACTGATGGTGCTTGTATTATCACAATAGATTGGAATGGGTTCATCATACTCAACCTATATATCTGTCAGAGTTTGTTTCATCCAAAGAACCTATGTACAACATGATGTTACTGCAATATACTCTGTCTCGGCTGTAGATAAAGATATCGATGATTGTTTCTTGCTTAGCCATAATACTAAACACTCACCCAAGTAGAACGTTGCTCCATTGGTGCTTCGTCGGTCATCAATACAACCTGCCCAATCTGCTTCTGTGTAGGCAATAAGTGATAGATCCTTTCCTTTTGGATACCATAATCCAAACTCTTATGTTCCTTTGAGATATCTGAAAATCCTCTTCATTGCTAACACATGTGACTCCTTTGGTGTTGCTTGAAATCATGACACCTGTCCAACTGCCTGCATTACATATGGTCTGGATGTTGTCACATATAGTAGGCTGCCAATCATTGACCTGTATTGCCTCTGATCTATAGACTTCGAATCATCATCTTTGTTCAACTTGCAATTGGTTTGCATGGGAGTGATAACTAGTTTGCAATCTTCCATTCTAAACCTCCTTAGCTTTTCTCTGATATACTTGGTTTGAGAAATAAAGATTCCTTGGTTGCTTTGACATATTTGAAGTCCCAAAAAGAATGATAGCTCTCCAAGTAATGACATTTCAAATTCATTATGCATATCTTTTGCAAATTTTTGGCTTAACCTGTCATCATCACTACCAAAAATAATATCATCAACATAAAATTCAATTAATAAAATATTACCTTCACTTACCTTGATGTAGAGGTTGTTGTCTGCACTTCCTTTTCTATACCCTGCCTATTGCAGATACTTATCCAGTCTATAGTACCATGCTCTAGAAGCCTGTTTTAGACCATACAAGGCCTTCTTTAATTTACACACATAATCTGTGTTCTTTGACAACTGAAATCTTTATGGATATTCAATGTAGACTTCCTCTTCAAGTTCCCCATTCATAAAAGTTGATTTTACATCCATCTGATATACTTTAACATTTTTGGAGCATACATAGGCTAAAAGCAACCAGATTACTTCCATTCTGGCAACTGGAGAAAATGTCTCTTCAAATTCGATTCCTTCAATCTGTGCATATCCTTTACATACCAATCTAGCTTTGTTCCTTGTAAATTATCCATATTCATTTAATTTATTCGTGAAAACCCATTTTGTGTCTATCACATTCTTATTCTTTGGTCTTGGAACCAATTCCCAAGTGTCATTTTTTTCTATTTGATTAAATTCTTCATTCATGGCCTTATTCCAAAATTCATCCTTGTTGGCTTCTTCAAAACAGTTTGGTTCAATTGTAGATAAGAGTGCTAGGTGTGTTTTTTCTGGTGAACGGATTTTTCTTCTAGTCTCAACTCCTGCATCTTTGTTTCCAATAATCTGATCTGAAGGATGATTCTTCTATACTCGTTTGCTAGGTGTCTTTGGAGATACTTATCAAACTTTCTCTTATGTTTCAGTCAGATTCTCTTCATCTTCCTCTTCTACTTCATCTTTTGCTTCTTCTTCTTCGAAAAGTTGTTCCATTGATTGGTTTTCTTCTTCCTTTGATTATGGTTTGCATATTTCATCAATTGTTATGTTGATGCTTTCCACAACTTTGTTCAATATTAGATTGTAACACTTTTATGATTTCCTTGTACTTGAGTAACCAACAAGTAATCTTTTTTCCACACTAGAGTCAAACTTTCCCATTCTTCCATCTTCTCTTTTGATGTAGCATTTTCTTCCAAAAACTCTGAAGTGCTTCACATTTGCTGGTCTTCCTTTCGATAGCTCATAGGGATTTTTATCAGTGTTGTTTCTGAGCATTACTCTGTTTTGAATGTGAACTAATGTATGCACTGCCTGTGTCCAAAATATATATGTCAATTTGGAATCCATTAGCATTTTTTGAGCCATTTCCTGTACTATCTTGTTCTTTGTTTCAACAACTCCATTCTGTTGAGGTGTCCTAGCAATGAAGAATTGCCTTTTTATTCCATGACTGCTGCAGTAGTCCATAAATTCCTTTGAAGTGAACTGTCCTCCTTTATCAGATCTCAAGCATTTGATTCTTGAATCCATCTCATTTTCAACCATTTCCTTGTAGTTCTTGAAGTTTTCAAAATCTTCTGACTTGTTCTTGAGAAAGCAAACCACAATCATTCTTGTATAATCATAAACTAATAACATAAAGTATCTCTCACCTTTTAAGCCCTTTTTTGTAGTTGGTCCAACTAGATCAGTATGCACAATTTCTAGTGGTCTTATTGTTGAATATTCCTTTGATTTGAACATGGTCTTTGTTTGCTTTCCTTGTTGACAATGATTGCATAAAGTGTTGGTTGGTTTCGTGATCTGGGGAATTTATCTGACTGCTTCTCTTTTTCTAAATTTGACAAGGTTATCAATATTCATGTGACCCATTCTTCTGTGCCATAGCCAACTTTCATCTTCCTTTCCTAAACAACACTTTTCATTTCCAATTTCACTTAACACATATATGTTGTTTGAAGTTCTTGCAGCTGTACCGACCAATTTCCCTAAACCTTATCTTCTTATCTCACACTTTTGTGAATCGAAAGTAACTTTATGACCTTGGTCACACATTTGACTCACACTTAGAAGATTATGTTTCATATATTCTACCAGTAGAACATTTTGTTCCTTTTTATTCTTGTTCTCAATTCAGGTTGTGCCTTCTCCAATGATTTTGGCTGAATTATCATTTCCGAAGGAGACTGATCCATTTCTTTCCTTTCACAATGTAAGAAATTTGTCTCTATCACCTGTCATGTGTTTTGAACACCCACTGTCAACATACCAACAATGTTTCTTCTTCTTAGCTTTTAGAGTGACTGTGCATTCTTCATTGCTATACTAATATTTATTTCTTATCCATGTCATTTTCTGAGGTTCTTGTCTGTGAATATTGTTATTTTGTTGAGGTTCTTTAGGAGGGACTATCATTCTGCAATTTTTGGCCATGTGTCCAAAATTGTTACATTTGGAACATTCCACTTTAGTGCTCAAAGATTCAAACCTATTGTAACTTCTTCTTTGTGTTTCACTGGGTCTTCTTGGGTAACCCCTTTGTGTATGACTCTCAAAGTTGTTATTGTTCTTATTGTTAGATATGCAATTCATAGCTTTATATCCAAAATTATTACATGAATAACATAAACCAAAAAATATAGTTTGATACCTGGGAGTTGAAGATCTTATGAAAGAAAGTTCTCTTATGAATCCTTCTTCTTCTTGAGGCCTATCTGTTGGTTGTTGATTCTGAAATCTGAATCTTCTCAGTGGAGGAGTGTCCCTGTAATATTCCTTGTACATCTTCATACCCCCTTTGATTGTTTTTGCATAGCTTTTTGAATTTGTTTCTTGCTTTGTTGTTTTGGAGCTTGATCCCTTTTCTGTTTGATTGTATCCAAGTCCAGACTTGTCAAGATGAGATTTTTTACTACTGATAATGTCATCCAGAACTTTTGAGCTATTCTACATATTTTTCTTTTGAATATCCTTTCTTAGTGTGACAATATCTACTTCCAAGTTTCCAATGATCTTGTCCTTTTATTCTAGTTGTTATTTGAGTTCTTCTTCAATTCTTTTATCTTCTTCTATTTGAACCTTTAATCTTGTGATCATTTGTTCTAGTTCTCGAGTGTCATTTTTCTTGTCTAGTTCTACTTGTAGTTTATTTTTTTCTTCTTTTCTCTTCTGATAACTTCTATGGCACACATTAATTATTCTCGATAGTCAACTTTTGCCTCTTCAATTTCGTCTTCAAATTTTTCATATCCTTCTTCGACTTCTTCATATTCTTCTTCAGAGTCTTCTTTGTCAGAATATTTTACTGCCATGAATATAACTCTTCTTTTCTGACTATCATTGATTTCATCTTCATTTGATGAATATGTGTCTTCTTTGATGCATAATCTTTTCTTGAAATATTTCTTTGTAGTTATTTTGCCTTTATATGTGTGTTTTCTTTTTGAGTAAACTTCATCATTTCTCTTTTTCTTATGATGACATTTGTTAGCAAAATGACCAATACCATCACAATTAAAACAAATTAAAGGAAGCTTACCTCTATACCTACCATTTCTTCCCTTATTCAGTCTTTTGACGAAGTTGGCCACTTCGTCATCATCTTCCAAGACGTCGTTGTTGTTTCTATATTCTTCTTGTTCCTTTTTATTTTTCTTTGATCTTTTGGATGCTTTGAAGGCTGCTTCTTTTACATCTGGATTTTCCTGTTCAGTTCTCATTTCATATGATGTGAATATTCCATGCAGTTCATCCATGCTTATTGAGTTTATATCTGATCTTTCTTCTAGTGTTGATATCTTAGGGTTGAATCTCATAGGAAGAGATATTAGTACCTTTTGAACAATTACAGATTCTTCGATTTCTTCTCCCAATCCTATGATTGCATTCATTGTTTCATCAACTCTTAAGAAGTAGGCTAAAATATTCTCATCATCCTTCATTTTTAGTTGTTCGAACTGACCTCTGTAAGTTTGAAGTTTTTCTTCTTTGAACTTTGTATCTCTTTCATAAATATTTCGAAGCTTGTCCCAAATCTCTTTGGCGAATTACAATGTGCAACTTTGGTAAATATTGTTTCACTGAGACCATTCAAAAGTGCATTTGTAGCTTTGGAATTATTCTGACCAAGTTTCACTTATTTGTCATTTGTTGGTGGAATTGTTGGTACTGTGTATCCATCTACAATTGATTGCCAAATTTCAAACCCCTGTGTTTGTATATATGTCTTCATTCTTATGCTCCAAAAAGCATACTTATGTCCATCAAAGTGTGGTATTCCATTTTTATATGAGTTGGTACTCTCCATAATCTACCTTTCAGTGGTTAAACTGATTTCTGAAGGAACTTGCTCTGATACCAATTGTTGGATCACTGAGGNNNNGGGGGGTGAATCAGTAATAGCGTAATTATAATCATTTTTCTCCAAATAATCCAAGTGTTATATCAATGTAGAATTATTATACAATAATGAGCAATAAGAAATGAACAATCACACACATACATAGAACACCAATGTTTTACGTGGAAACCCAAATCAAGAGAAAACCACAGAATGCTTTATCTTATATGTCTTGAAGAATTACATTCATTGGAAGCACCAACTTCCTTTATTTTCTAGCTGCAACTGGAAGGAGGCTCCAACCCCCTAGTTTCTCGGGATACAACCTAAAGGAATCTCCAACTCCACAATTCTCTGGCTACAACCAGAAGGAGGCTACAACCCCCTATGTTCTCCAGCTACAACCACCTTTCCTTGCCCTGTCCAACCACCCTGAAGTAGAAGTAGAATGATGGAACAATTGTCACACTATCATTGTGAGATATATCTCTCTGAAAATGTACCAATAAACCTGAACCATGCATCAACCTATACCTCAACCTGTAATCAACTTGTACCATAAAAAAATGCATCAACCATGCACCAACCTGTACCTCGACCTGTAATCAACATGTACCATAAACAAGTGCATCAACCATGCACCAACCTGTACCAAACAATCTGTAATCAACCTATACCATAAACAAGTGCAACCAACTATGTACCAAGTATGTACCAATCATGTTTCGAGTACTCATCAACTATGACTCATCAATATGTACCAACATCATCAACTATACACCTCATGTATGTGCCAACTCATCAACTACTTGTCTCAACCATGTACCCAACTTGTACCTCAACCAAATCCCTCATCAATTTCATCATCCAAATATGATTTGTAACTTTGTAATAGACCTAGTGTATATGATCACATATCTGCAAACCTTCCTTAACTTTAGCAACAAGAGACTAGCATTTTCATCAAACATTTCTTTAGTCTCACAAGACTAGTTTTGGATTAGTCAACAACCCTAACTTGAAATAATCATAACTTTGTACCTGTAATGAATAAAGATATGAAACTGATACACAATTTTCTTCAATCTGTTTAATGCAATTCCTCCAAGTTTCACTACTTGTAACCTCTCAGAAAAGGAGTTATGGAAAAAATGGCACACCTTGCTGAATTCTAGCTTATTCTAGAGAGCGACCTTGTAGAGCGTGCCCCACATGGAATGTTTGTTAAATTGATCGAAAAATGTTACAAAAAATACTACAGAATGTACTCTAACCAACACATTTGTTATTACTGAATTTGGATCTGTTTTGAATAATTTATGACGTTTTTACCCGAAACACTTGCTTTTAACTAGTTTCAGGACTAGCCACAAACCCTATTTTCCACGGAGCGTAACTCCAAAAATACAACGACCCACAAGATGAATTTTTTACCACATCTACTTGGATATTTTTTATCAATGGAATAGAAATTTCATGGTCCGAATCATTCTATAAAAAATATATTGTGAAAATGGTGAGATGACCTGAAAAAAACATACCTTAGACAACATCATCAAAAGAATTTATCCTTCCTTGAATTCGGGCCTTCTTTTCTTCACTTTCCTCATAAATTCAGCTTATATATCCTTTGGTTACCTCATAAACCTATAGGTATTCAATATTCTCAAGTTTGTCTTAAATGAGAGAGCCTTGCCTCTTATTTATACTCTCCAAGTAGCTTCATTAAAAACATCTTCTAGGTCACTTTGCCCACTTTCCTTATTTTAGGGTTAACCCACTTCTAATTTCTCATTAAATTTATTATTGAATTAATTTATTTTTTATTCACTTTGAATTATAGTACACTCATCACTTCACTTTATTATTTACCTTTTAAAATCTCTTAAACCAC
>ML794512.1:358435-371646 GCA_009831015.1 Picea engelmannii
GACTACTTTGACCTTTTGGGGCTTCTAGATGACATATGAGGGTCCTCCAACTTCGTAAGGCCATAACTCTCAAACCGTGAAGAGTTATGTGACGTTCCACATACCACCAGAAATGGAATGACATGTACTATCCATATAGAATATTATTACCTAAAAATATATCAAAACTCATACCGTTATCCATCAAATAAACTTGGTTCCATTACCCAAATCTAAGTTCTCCAACTTCTCATGGCCATAACTCTCTAACCGTGAGGAGTTATGTGATGTTTCACATACCACTGAAAATGGTATGAAAATCATTATCCATATAGGATAGTTTCACTGAAAAATTCACTAGAATTCATCTCATTATTCCACAAATAAGCATTGGTTCTCTAACTATACTTCTAGGATAACTCAATCCACAAAGCATCTTCCTGTGAGGGCTTTCACCATAAGAGGACCACTTTGGAGTTCATCCATTTCTACTTATTATCAACCATGAAAAGAAAATAATGAGTCATATTTACATCAAAAAATCTTTGGTCCATTACCCAACCTTTGTGCTACGGGGATTTCTTCAAGGGTTGACATCAATGACAACCAACCTTAATCAACAATTAGTCCTTGTCCTTAGGGATGGCAAGGACTATTAGTAATCAATTTTCTATTCTTCTATTAGTATGGCACAAAAAATGAAGCATTTAACCAAAGTTTCAACATTTTCATATAATTTTAAGACTTGTATTTGTTTTTTAACCCCATGTTTTAATTTTGAGGCCTTATTTGGCCTCATATCGAGACAAGCCTCTTCAAACTTAGGGAAAGAGAGGCTTGAAACTTATTTAATAGATATGTTGAAATCCATATGAATTAATGCTAAGTTTAAACTTAGCATTAATTCGAAACATAAAATGCTTAATTTTTTTAGAGGCTTATATCAATATGTATAAATAGCTAATAGCTAAGTTTGTTACAAGTTATCTAAGTTTGTTACATGATAGTTGAGTTTGTTACACATTGCCATTGTGTAGCTACTGGCATGTTGATCATGTGTTGCACCACCTTGATACTCTTCAATTGAAGAGCGGAGGGTGTGGTAGGGAGAAAGCAAGCTACCTTTCACATTCAAATCTCCAATTCCACTTTCCAGGCTTTCACGTTCAAATCTCCAATTCCACTTCCCAGGATTCAAGCGGAGGCCGAGTTCTCCACTTTCTAGGCTTCAAACTTAGCAGAGCTCGATTTCTCACTAGTGCCTCGAATTGTTGCAACGAAGCCTCAAAATCAGTTGTAGACCAAGTTGTCGTTGAGTTACATGAAGGTATTATAGCTGCAAAAAAGTTCAAGAGTGTTAGTGAGAAAACATAGTCATTGAAGGTGTTCAAATTATCCACATCTTCTCACACATTATCTGAAACAACAATCTATAGAAATTCTTTCTTCTATTGCATCAATAACCCAAGATTAGAATGAATGAATTGTTGTAGGAATTGTGACATGCATATTACCTGATATTTTTCTCTTAGTAATAATCTATGTAATGAAGTTAGTCTCTTCAGTTTAACTAATTTATGACATTGTTGGTGCCACTCAGGTAATCCTTAGATCCCAACAAAGTGAGCATTTATATATCTACGTGTCATGGAGCACCTTATGAGAAACAATAGCCATATGAAAAATAAATTGTTTGACAATTAATTCTAGCAAATGTTAGTTGAATTGAATAGTTAATACAATAGTTGAATCTGATAGATGGTCGATGTAAATGATACATTTGATGTTTTGATTACTTCAATAGGAAGTATTCTCGCATGGCTATATCCAATGAAAGAATAATCAGAATCATGCCCAGGTTGTGATTGGATCACAAAGAATATAATTTTTCATTAATTGTTCATATTAATTAGCTCTTCAATCATACCTTTGTAGCTCTTGATTTAAAATATAGATTTTTGTCATGAGGAATAAATCTATTGACTAGGGGTTAAAGTAGGGTGACCTTGTGAGGGTAAATAGAGTGAGAACACCCTAGATTTGTGTGTTGCTACATGCATCATGGTATAATACAAATACTGCTCATGAAGCTAATATGGATAGATATTCTTGCATTAAGGATGCATATGATGCGTCTTTTTCTGGATATGTGTTCTTTGGTTGTGTTGCTCGCTTTGGACACACTCCTCCCACATATGGTTGTTGGCAAGTAAAATCATGACTCACATAATCATGTTGTTAACCTCAGGACTTGATTATGAAAAAGTTGGGGAATACTTATATTTCCAAATCTCATTTCCCATATCTAATTTATTCCCAATCCATACTTACAAGCAACAAGTGGGTTTTATATCCCTTGGAGACTTTCAAGCAAATTGTTGCTATTGCACGCATATCTCAGAGGATTTTTACCCGCCTCCACCAGAGCCCGCCTAGAGATACACTGGGAGGGTCCCTCTGATATGGATCTCTAACAGAGAATCTCCATTCATTGATTCTTACACTTCTCCTTCCTGAATTGAATAGCCATGGAGCCTTTACTTTAAGTTGTGCAGGTGGATATTTTTTTGCAGGCCTGCGAAGGTGGATATTGTTTTTGCAGGCACGCTTAACAACACTTTGTAAGTATTTGATTAATATTAATGATAATGCATTTGTTCGCATGGAAGGAAAGGTTTTCACTATGCTTGTCTGATTTTCCCATAACCTATTAATATTTTAGACGTGTATAACAACAAAGATGATCCATGTGGACCTATTTAGGTTACCTTTGGAGACAGAGGTAACTGTGAATGGATTGTTGCAAACTATGTCCAGTAATAACTATTCTCGTCTTCTAAGTTACTCATTTCCTTTTCAATTATAATTGAAAGGCCATGCATTTATTGGTTAAACTATCCATTCACAGGTTGAAGAAGCCACAATCTAAGTTATCTACGTTCCCTGAAGTGAGCTTTGGACATGGTGAACTTGTAATATATTTGTCTATTCTCTAATGTGTTAGTGGATATTTGTTTGTTCTCTTTTTAGTGTTTCTATTTCAATGATTTTAGCAGTTTAAGGCTCCATACAGAGACAGAGACATGATACAAACAATAGAATCCTTAAATTCAAATACAACAATAAAGCCAAAAAAACATAAAGAAATTTATGGGTTCTTGGTCCTTACTCCAATTCAAAGACAAGAATAAATCCCTCCAATTCAAAGACAACCATAAATTTGAAAAAAATAAGAAATTACTGGGTTATTCATCCTTACCAAGTGAAATTGATTGTTGGAAATGATCGACACCCTCTTCATTGTATAAGAAATGAATGTTGGAGGGCACAAGTAGGGGGGGTTTCCAAGCATCAGATAGTTGTTTGAAGATCTATCACCACATATTCAAGCTCTAAAGAAGAGATAACCGATATCAAGCAAGTGTTCAACCTTTCAATAGTTTTTTTGTTGAAGACTACACCAAACAAAGCACTCACATGCAAAAAATTAGTGTATTGGACTACAAGTGAGGGCCACCCGATTCAACCATGGGCATGATGTCCTCTTGAAAAGGGTAGCAACAAGGCTTGGCATAAACAACAATCCAAAAGTCAACGCATGGTGGCTAAATGAAATTAATGCATGGCCTATGAATTATAATAGAAGTCCCAAGATGAGACAACTTGCACCATAAGTGACAACTCTATTGGAAGTCAACTATGTTATTGAAGAGGTTTCCATGTGACAAGCTCACAATACAAGTGACAAGCGAAGGTCTTCTCACAACACAAGTGACAAACGAAAGCCTGGACACATGCCACGCTGATTATGAAATATTATATCACTTTATTTACAAGTGTTTATTATAAATTTTAATTTTGTTATGTTCTATGTGAATATACAAATTTATTAAAAAAAAAAACAATTATTTTGATTAAAAAATTATTTGTAATAGTTTTCTAAGCTTGTCCTTTTTAAAAACTTCGATATGGAATATCAAATATAAGTGTACTCTAAACAAAGTTGTTAGTTAATTATTAATGTTCCAAATCATAAATATAGTCTTCGGGGCATAAATTATGCAAAAATATTTGTCTCATACAATGATCTAAGATTCGCCCCTTGACAACAACATCTAATTTGAAAGTTTACAAAGTTGGCAATGAGTCAGAAAAAATGAGACAAAAACATCTAATTCGAAATTTTACAAAGTTGGCAATGACATCATCAACTTCTGATGAAAATAGGAGACTGTGTAAATGATTTCAAAATTGATGAGGTAGGATAATGTCCAATGCAGACTTATCGTCGGATTCCAAAAGTGACTCAGATCTAGTTTCTATCAATAACATTGGAACAAAGGTAGAGACGGTTGGAATGTAAGTAGATTATAATAAATAATACCAATTCTCTTATAGTTATCGAAGCAACCTTACATCCTCTAATTATGTGCCAAAATTAGCGACGAACATGGTAACCCAACGACAGTAAGTGAAGAAGAAGTTGGTGAGTTTAAAAAGAGTTGGTGTGATTTTTCCTTGATATGCCTCAGATTCTCAAGTTCTTTCAGACTTTAAATAATTCAAACAAGATGGTGCAATATGTAACCAAGTCACCTAACTTGAGTTCCTTGTCTTTAGTGCAGTTCAACAAAACCAAAAAACTTAGTCATTGTTGGTTGTGGAGCTTGATTATCTTCATGATTCAGAGGTCTTTTACTTTCAGCTGTGTTTATACCCCATGAAGTATTTACACCCCAGAAGTATGTACACTCTTCCACGTGGGGGAGTGCAGAGGGGTGGGTACCCCCTCTACGGGGTTCGGGGGGGCTATCCCCCCGGTTGGGGGGTTTGGGGGTAGGCGGGCCCCCAAAGGAAAAATTGCCTTGTAAAAGTATATTGTAATTTCATTGTAAATCTGGACCGTTCATTATAAGGTCGCAGATCTAATGGTAGAGATTATGTTAGGGATTTTTGCCATAGAAGGCAACCCTTTTTTTTATGAGGGAAATGTATTGCGGCTATGGTTGATGGCGAATATTGTATTCTTAGAGAGGAGACTGTGAGAGAAAGAAGAGGAAGTTATGACGGGTTTTGTTGTAGGTTGTATCCCTTCATTTGCTTGATAATAATAAAGGAAGAACCTGGAAATTTCTTTGGTGGACGTAGCCCACACTGGGTGAACCATGTAAATCTGTGTCTCTCTTGTATTGTGTATCTTCTGTGTTTTGTTTCTGCATTTGTTTTATTTTATTGCTCCGTGCTCCTATTTTTCTAACAGTTATGACTCCCATGCATTTTGATAAAATATTTGTGTTTTCTATCTCCTTTCTCCAATTGAGAAGCTCAAAGGAAATGTTATGAACATTGCAGTGTTTCTTCTTCAAATATTCTTTTATATATTAACAAATAATATTTGAATCCAACTTGTAAAATGGTTCAAAAACTTTGAAATATACTCATTATCTAAGTCACAAGTATCACGTACATTCAGCCACCAGTCTACCATCAATTTGAAGACTAAAATACCATGGATGGCCACAATCTCTTCCTTGTCAAACCCATTGCTGAAAGGAAACCATAATTTTTCCACTATTGGCAAGCTCACTCATTCTCCTACAACAAGGGATTAATATTAAGTTTCAGTTTGGGTCTTCACTAAGAGTGGTTACACTAAATCTTGATGCATGTTCATCAGCCTAGGGCCACATACCAAATTCTATGAGAAATAAATATTTTAGTCTCTCCAACAAGCGAGAATAAACTTCATAGCAATGGCAAAGAATCGAACTACGATTAGATCCACTACCTTCCTGCCTCTTCCTGGAAGGGACTTTTTGCTATGAAAATATCCTTGTTAGAGTATCAAGTACAACTTTGAAATCCCCTTGAGCATTGAAAGTCTTAATTCCTCGCCTAAAAAAATTGTAATATCCTACATTAATTCTTTTAGTTGAATTATTTGTAGTGTTTTGTAAGAATTTATGAAACATACCAATATTCTATTTTTTATGACGGTCCTAAAAGGTTTGTTTGGCCTTGTTTTCCTTTCAAGGTCCTATTAAAATTGAGTCTTAACACCCCCATTAGTACTAGTAGACTTGATTTTTAACACCCCCTTCATCGGAGGACTTTAGTTTGGTGGAAATTATATGTGCCCAAGTTCTATTCTTTAATGAGAATTGTTGAGCTGAAAAGTGTGTAAAAATAATTATCATAATTATTTAAAGAAACCTAAAGGAATGGTACATGATAAAAGGATGGAAAACAACTAAGGTTACATAAAATCCCCTAGCTCTTGATGATTTCCAGGAAACAAATGATCGAAATGGTGCTTGGTGTCAACTGGTGTCAAATAATAAAGGTTATCGGATGACTAAGATGTAGGCCCTGAAGGTTATGCCCCATGTTGCTTTATTTATCTACTCTTATATTGGTCTTGAGGATTATTTATGGGGTATTTTGATTCTAATTGACTATCATGGATTGATCCTGGTTCATATTTTTTGAATTTAAAGAAGTTGTCAGAGCCATTCTCCGGGAGGATGGCAAAGACCCTAGCCGAGATCTAGGGCCCCCAGTGCAGCCCTGGGGTTCTTGGTCTGGGACCAAATAGTTAGTGCCATGGAAAAAGACCCTCGTAAGGGCCCCCAGTAGATGACTAGGGTTCTTGGTCTGGGACCAAGTAGTAAAGACCCCTAAGAGGGACCCCAATATATGACTGGGGTTCTTGGTCTGGGACCAAGTAGTTAAAGTCCCTAGATATGTCTAGGCCCCTGGAAATGTTCCAGGGCACCCATGCCTGGGGCATGGGTTGATCCTTGGTCTTGTAACTTGGTGGATAAGACCCCAGAGATATTCTAGAGCCACCTAGTCTTTGATCAGGTGCTTGTTGGTATATGTCCCTATTTGAAGGTGGGCATGACCACATGAGGGATGTATCCCATATGAAATGATGATAAAATTAAAAAGGTCACTTTGAGAATGAATGGACAAGTATTGCCACCCAATCACCCTTGCCAAACCCTCTTCACCCTTGTTTGTATTTATTTGTGTTTTTTTTTTGCTTTAGGGGTTATTGTAAAATATCAATTAATTATTTTTAATTATAACATGTTTAATTAATTATATTAATTAAACATGTTATTTTTAATTGTTATTTTAATTATTAACCTAACCTAGCCTAAAAAGTATTTATAGAGACCTACCCTCTATCTTTATCACACTCTCATATCTTTCCTTCAAAGTGAGTGGATCTTCTCCTTGAAGTTGTGGCCCTCCTCCATCAGTTTTGTTCATCCTTGGTTATTCTTGTTGACAGGTACATGTGTGTGATGAAGGTCCTCTCTTGCTGATATCAAGTCTGTGATAAGGGTTGTTGAAATGAGGTTTTCTTTGTATGTTGTTTGCAAAGTGTTTGAAGTTGTCGTCTCCCTCTTAGTGCAGATCTGATTGAGCCGTGACCTCTTCCATCTCAGATCTGGCCACTTCTCATTGAGTCGTGACTCCTTCATCACTGATATGACCTCTATCCATTGAGTCGTGGCCCCTCTAAGCTGCCTAAAATTTTTCTGTGTGTGTGAGGGTTTGGGTCCCTGGAATTTTCTGTGTATGTGAGGGTTTAACCACAGAGTTTTTGTGTGAGGGTTTGGGACCCTGAAATTTTCTCTGTGTGTGAGGGTTTAACCACAGATAAATGTTTTGTGGTGTTTATGTGGTCTCTCCTCCTTGGTGGAAAGTAAATATATTCATCTCTTGGCAAGAGATCTAACCTATATGGTAGATCTATGATCCTAAAAAATTTTGAGCATAAATACAAGTGGCATTACATCTCTTATGTGTGGTTGTGACTCCTTCAGAGGTAAGACTACAAGGCAAGGTAAGTAACCTGTTCAGTTCATTAGTTCTCTGTTTTAAAGTTTGTTTATGTGATAGACTATTCATTACTTAGATCCATATCAGATATGAATATTAGATGTGATTTTGAGTCTTTGATCTATATAGATCTATATCAGTTTTCCTAGTTAGATCTGACTATTCACTTTCTAGATTTGATTTTTATGGTTTAGAACTGTTTTCCATTTACCTACATCTGTCTGTCTACTATTCAGATCTGTAATCTATTTAGAAATGGATTATCTAAGAACTGCCTATGTTCAGAATGAAATTCTAAACACTTATATATTTGTTTTAAAGTCTATATTTATTTTAGATCTTTATTGTTCTCACTAAGATTTTTTAAAAGACAGTAACTAATCTGCTTTATTTATCTATTTCTAACATGGTATCAGAGCTTAGGGTGTGAAGAGAGATCAAGGATATAATCTTGAGCCTCCATAGATCCACTTTGTTAGAGTTGTTTTGCAGAGATTAGCCATCTAAACTAACTCAAATCCAAGCATGGCTTCCACATCAGTGAAATTTGAGGACAGACTTATAGGGGCCTCCAACTTCAATGCTTGGAAATATAGGATAGTAAACATTCTTGAAGAGAATGATCTAGAAGAGCTGGTTACTAGGGTTATTGAAGAACCCACTTCAAACACAGCTAGGGAAACTTACAGGAAGAAACAAGCCAAGGCTAAGAGAATCATTTTTTATTCTGTTAAGATCAACATGATGCCCATCATTGGTCACCTAAGGACTGCCAAAGAATGTTTTGATGCTTTGGAAAACCTCTATGAAAAGAAAGGACCAACTCAGAAAAGAATATTGAAGAAACAACTTCGTACTTTGAGAATGGGAAAAAATGATTCAGTTGCTACCTTATTCTCCAAAATTTCTCAAACTAAAGATCATCTTATTGCAATAGGAGTTTCGGTAGATGATGATGAACTTGTGCAAACTACCTTTGATGGAATTCTTGATTCATGGGGAGTTTTTCTTGCATCAGTAAATGGAAGAGAATTCCAGCCTAACTTTGACATATTATGGCATGACTGCTTAGAAGAAGAAGGAAGACTTAAAAGCAGAAATGAGTCTTCGCTTCTAAGAGATCATGCCCTTTCAACAAAAACCAAGAAATGGAAGAAGTTCCCTCAAGCTAAAGGAAAAGGTAAGAAAACCCAAGGTAAGCTATCTCATCTCAATCCTCATTTGTCTAAATTTAAATGTTTTAACCACAATAAGCTAGGCCATTATGCAAGAGATTGCAAGAATCCTCCCTCTCAGCAGAAAAGAAGAGGAAGATTCCAAGCCTTAGTTTCCACTGAAGAGGATAAACCTCAAGAGGAGCCTCAAAGAAGACAAACTAGGGCTGCCACCAAAGAGAAATAAAAACAAAGAGAATATCATCTTATCTCAGCTCTTTTCGGCACTATTACAAAGTCAGAGGAGATTTGGTTAATAGACAATGGTGCTTCCAGACACATTACAGGTTTCAAACAAAACCTTGCAAACTATCAAGACAAGAAATTCAAGGCAAAGGTAGAACTAGGTGATGATGGAACCTATGACATAAAAGGTTTTGGATCTACTTCTTTCCGTTTTCACTCAGGTAATATCTTTCACATTGATGAAATTATTTATGTACTGGGTTTAAAGAAAAATTTAATCTATGTTCCAGTTTTAGAAAGTAAGGGTCACTCCGTAGCTTTCTCTAAAGGGAAGGCCCTCTTATGGTCCTCAAATGAATATTTAAGTACTTCTATAACCATTGGAACTCGTGAGAGTGGACTTTATAAGATTTTAGGTCAGGTTGTTCAAGCTCCAGTTCACGAGTCGATAAATCCCTGCGAGATTTGGCATAGAAGACCTGGACACCTCAACTACAACGCTCTTCCAGGTTTGCAAAAGATGGTGACAGGTATGCCAGTATTTTATTTTGAGCATGATAGTGTTTGTAAAGGTTGTTCACTTGGTAAGAATACAAAGAACCCTATCCTCTCAGTAATAGAAAATCAAATGGAATTTTGGACTCAATTCATTCTGATATTTGTGGGCCCATGACTGCACCATCTATGAATGGTTGTATTTATTATATCATTTTCATTGATGATTGTTCGCGTAAAACTTGGATTTATTTCTTAAAGACTAAAGATGAATCCTTTAGCAGATTTCAAGATTTCAAGAATCTTGTTTAAAATCAAACAGGCAGACACATCTGAGTTTTCAAAACAGATAACGGTAAATAATTTGACTCCTTGAAATATGATGAACTATGTTGGGCTTCTGGAATTAAGAGGGAGTTAACTGTGCCATACAACCCTCAATAGAATGGGGTTGCTGAAAGAAAGAATCGAACTATCTGTGAAGCAGCCAAGGCCATGATGTATGACCAAAACTTACCATTATCTCTCTGGGTCGAGGCTGCCAGTACTGCATTCTACATTCATAATCGATGTCCACACAAAGCCCTTGAAGCGAAAACTCCTAAAGAAGTTTTCACCAGAATCAATCCCTCAATTGATCACTTGAGAATATTTGGCAGTCCAGTCTATATACACATTCCAAAAGAGAAGAGGACTAAACTAGAGCCCTCTGGAAAGAAAGGAACTTTTGTGGGATACAATGAAACCTCAAAAGCTTACAGGATTTATATCCCAGGTCAAAAGTTCATCGAAGTCAGCAAGGATGTGACTTTTCATGAAGAAACAACTTTTCGTCGGGCCAGAGAACTTCTATGTGATTCAGAGGAGCAGGAAGCTCCACCACTTGATTATTTAGATTCTCCTCTTCTAGATGAGCAGAGGGAGGAAACCTCAGAACTTCTAGTGGATCCCTCAAGGGATACTATTGAGTTTCCAATGGAGATACCTCATGTTAAAAGGAAGCCAACCTGGTGTCGGGAAATTTTGAAAGAAGTAGAAAATCATTCAGCTCATGAGGGCACCTTCAGAGAAAGCAAGAAACCAGATAAGTACTTCGGTCTCATAGCTAATTTAAATACTGTGATTGATTTAGAACCTTCCACATTTGTAGAAGCCTCTAAAAATCAAGTATGGAAATATGCTATGAATGAAGAATATGATTCTATTCTAAAGAATGTTGTTTGGACCATAGTTCCTAGACCTCATGGAAAATCAGTAGTAACTTCAAAATGGATTTATAAAATAAAGCATGAAGCAGATGGTAGTATTGAGAAATACAAGGTGAGATTTGTGGCTCGTTGTTTCTCCCAGAAAGAAGGAATTTACTACGATGAGATTTTTGCCCCAATTTCCAGGTATACTTCAATTAGGATTATTATCTCTCTTGCAACAATATTTGTTTGGAAACTTCACCAGATGGACTTTAAGACTGCTTTTCTTAATGGTGAATTTGAGCAAGAAGTATATATTGAGCAACCTGAAGGTTTTGTGATACATGATAAAAGATCTCATGTGTGAAAACTTAATAAAGCCCTATACGGGTTGAAACAAGCCCCGAGAGCTTGGTATGGTAGAATAAGCAGTTTTCTACAAAGTATTGGATTCACCAAGAGCATAGCAGATCCAAATCTTTATATAATGATTGTTCAAAATCATCCAGTTATCCTAGTCTTATACATGGATGATCTATTCCTCACTGGAGAGGAAAACTTAATATCTCAGACTAAGAGGGAGCTTTCTACCAAGTTTCAAATGAAATAATTGGGGCTCATGCATTATTTCTTAGGCTTGGAGGTATGGCAGAAACTAGGTGAGATATTTCTCTCACAAGGTAAATATGTAGTTGATTTTCTCCACAGATTTGGAATGTATGACTACAAATCCATGACTACTCCAATGATCTCTAATCTAAGGAAACTACAAGATCAGGTCACAGGTTCAGATCCAGAAGACCCCACCTTATATCGAAAGATCATTAGGTCTTTGATGTATCTCATACATATGAGACCATACATTTGTTATGTGGTAAATGATCAAAGTCAGTTCATGTGTGAACCAAAGAATATACATATGGTTGTTGTGAAGCATATTTTGAGATATGTTTGGGAAACTATAGCTTATGGTCTCAGATACACCTCCAGTGGAGGTGTAATGCTCCATGGTTTTACAGATTCAGATTGGATGGGAAATACAGTGGATCAGAAGAGCACTTCTGGATATTTCTTCAGTTTGGGTTCGACAATGATTTCCTGGTCCAACAGGAAACAGGGCTCCATATCCAAATCACTGCAGAAGCATAATACATTGCTGCAAGTGAAGCCATAAAAGAAGTAGTGTGGCTTAGGAAGCTAATTTAAGACTTGTTTAGTTTAGATCGTGAACCCACCGTCATTCATTGTGAAAATCAAAGTTGTATAAAGCTCACTGAGAATCCATTGTTTCACGATAGATCGAAACACATTGAGATGAGATATCACTATGTCTGGGACATGGTTTAGAAGAACGTTCTCAACATTCAGTATGTTCCAATGGTAGAACAAACGAAAGATATTTTTACCAAGACACTATCCCTGACAAAGTTTGTATACTTTCGTGACAAACTTGGTGTAGCTGAGAATGCCTCTCTTGTTGAGAGGGAGTGTTTAATTTAAAGTAGTTGGAAGAGCCATTCTCCGAGAGGATGGAAAAGGTCCTAGACGAGATCTAGGGCCCCCAGTGCACCCATGGGGTTCTTGTTCTAGGACCAAATAGTCAGTGCCATGGAAAAATACCCTTGTAAGGGCCCCTAGTAGATGACTGGGGTTCTTGGCCTGGGACCAAGCAGTAAAGACCCCTGAGAGGGCCCCTAGTATATGACTGGGGTTCTTGGTCTGGGACCAAGTAGTTAAAGTTCCTAGATATGTCTAGGGCCCCTGGAAATGTTCCAGGTGTTACCCATGATTTTGGTCATCATGATGGTGGATTGATGATGGTGTACTCAGGCTCCTCATAAGAAATTTCTCCTGAGGAAATAAACATTCATCTCTTCCCAGAAAACTCATTTTTGAAGAGAGTTCGCAGGCTGCTAGTATCCCAGGGTGCGAGAATGACCCATTCTCGCAGGCTACCTTAAGCTGGGGTGCAAAATTCTCGCACTGTGCAACATAGCTAGGGTGCGAACCTTCTGTAAAGCATGGAAAAAGGTGGATTCTCGATGGTTCTAGAAGGGAATATTCTAGAAGAATGGGTTGGCATTTGAATCGTTATCCTTGTACTGGATTCCCTGATATTTTGGGATCATTCTTATCTAAGTAACCATTTAATTCTCTCCTATATATTGAGGGAATTCTCATGGAAAAGGTTAAGCAAGATTCATTGGAGAATTGGTGAAAGAATTGTGTGAAGGACTTAGCTTGAACAGGAGCTTGGAGACTCTAGCAAGTCTATCAAGAGGATTTGATCTTC
>ML794512.1:379201-408294 GCA_009831015.1 Picea engelmannii
AAAGGTTTCAAATGGAAGATTCTAAACCTGTGGGTACACCTATGGTAACTGGATGTAAATTAAGCAAGGATGATGATTCACCTAATGTTGATCAAAGCTCATATCGATCAATGATAGGAAGCCTGTTGTACATCATAGCATCTGGCCCAGACATAATGCATGTTGTAGGAATGGTAGGAAGATATCAGGCTGCACCCAAACAGAGTCATTTGCAAACTGTCAAAAGGATATTCAGGTATTTAAAAGAAATAATGACTTATGGTCTGTGGTATCCCAGAAATCAAAATCTTCAGTTGACTGCTTATTCAGATGCAGATTGGGCAAACTGTGTTGATGAGAGAAAAAGCACCAGTGGAGGAGCATTCTTCCTGGGTGACTCCTTAGTAGCCTGGCTTAGTAAAAAGAAAGGTTCCATTTTTTTATCAACCACCGAGGCAGAGTACATTGCTGCTGCTACCTATTGCACTCAGGTATTATGGATGATTTAGACACTTGCAGACTTAGAGGTAAAATACACTGCACCGATCCCAATTCATTGTGATAACACTAGTGCCATCAGTGTGTCTAAAAATACTGTATTCCACTCCAAGACCAAGCATATTCCCATAAAATATCATTTTCTGAGAAAGCAGGTCACCAATCAGACTGTTCAGGTCCATTACATTCCCACTACAGAACAAATTGCAGACATCTTTACTAAACCCCTAGCCAAGACACCTTTTGAATATCTCAGACAAAAGTTGTGTGTCATTTCATCTCACACCTAAAATTTTCCATCGTGTTAGGGGGATTTGGCATGTTTGAATATCTAATACCTCCTAAAATTACTGCAACAGCTCAGGGGGAGCATGTCTCTTCTTTGACATTGATGTCAAAGGGGGAGAAAAGAATTTGGGTGCCTTAGTTTCCATCAATGACAAAGGGGGAGATTGTTGGCATGTTTTACAGGCAACGTATGCTTGTCATTGATGGAAAGTATAGCAGCGATGATGGCTTGAGTACAGTAGCGATGATAAAAAACGCAGTGATAATCGGGGAAGAGAAGCAACCGTGATCGTTGGATCAACAATTCAGAATTCCTGATGGTTGTCAGATCTCAATGTAGACAAGAAGGGTGCACTGAAGAGGAGGACAGATCTCATGCGTTAGATCCAAGCATAGGATCTGACCATCATTGGATCAAGAAGAACCTGCACGTTCTTTAAAGTGCAAGGAGTAGGGGGCTCAAAATATCCTGAAAGAAGGAGGACCGTCCATCCTCAGGCAGAACACGTGGGGAAAGATCATCATTTCGTTGACTAGAGAGTCAAAGGAACGAGGTTCCCTAACCTGCTGAATTCACGAAATGCGAAACCCCAAAGTAAACTCCATTTCGGAGTTTCGGAGATCGAGAGTTGGAGATGTCAAAGAATATTAACCACAGGAATCCCGAAATCGTGATATGCAAAATCGTGACTTAATCTGAGCTGTCAGATCAAGGTTTGATATGGACCGTTGATCCCAGTCCATTTCAGAGTTTCACAGATCGAGAGTTGGAGATATCAAATATTATTAACCACAGGAATCCCGAAATTGTGATATGCGAAATCACGACTTAATTACAGCCATCAGATCAAGATGTGATCTGGACCGTTGATCCGACTCCATTTCGGAGTTTCACGGATCAGGACTTTGAAGTGACAAGAACACTGAACATCAAGAATGTCAAAATTACAAAATGCAAAATCGCGAAATGATCTGAGCCGTCAAATCAAGTTTTGATCGGGACCATTGATCCCACGCCATTTCGGGGTTTCGGGGATCGCGACTTGGAGAGTCGAGATGCCTCATCTCCAGATTCACGAAATGTGAAATTGCAAAAGTTCCTTATGCATAAGGCTATGGTCACATTAGCGAGATATGGAGGAAAGAGCTAGAGCAACCAAACTCCTTTTCAGGGATCGCGATTGGGAATGTCGAGACGCATGGTCACACGAATGTCGAATTGCCGAATGCCGAAATGCCAAAATAAATGTAAGATCCCTTGGAATCAATCCAATGGTGCAGGTGAATTTGAACAAGATCGGAGGGCTACTGTAGCAAAACACAGTGTAACTTCCAGAAACCACTGATGGTTTCGTCCAGAGGACTCGAAGACACTTCAGGATGATTGACAGAGGAGGTGAAGAGTCTCTGGGAATATTCAAGAGGGATGAAGATGTTCGTGGAGGCGATTGACAGCTAGATGAGCATTGAGGCCTGTAACTAGAATAGAGAAGGTGAGCTCGACTGTCACAGAGAAGACGAAGAGTCTCAAACTATGAGAGAGGCTGAGAAATCTAGACAAAACACCCAATGATGTTGAACGCGTGGAGAAAACCACCAAAGAAGATGAAGAGTCGCGATCATGATGAGGGAAGCACTCAAGATGTGGAGGAGATTTGTGGGGTGTGAGCATGTAGAGGCATGGAAAATATTGCATGCACAAGGAGAAAAGGGACTATAAGAAGGTGGAATAAAGAAGAGATTAGGGTTGTTGTCGTTGTGTAGGAGAATTCAGGTGTGTACAAGGAGGTAGAACGTAGGAGCAGAAATGCACAGTCGAGGAATGGTGCATTGAATGGATATGGCGCATAGAGCATAAAAGGAAGAAGAGCAGAAAGTGCTAGAGGTGTGCACAAGACACTGATGCAGATAGGGCAGAGCAGGGTAACAAAACAACGACAGGGCTGGTAAGCCATTGAATAATTTTATATCGTTGTAATAAGTTTTAGTAACAAAGAATTTATAATTCAGGGTGGTTGGGAGGTGCCAGGGAGAACTGGTGTCCTCAAAGGTTCAAGTGGGTGCTTGAACATAGGGATTTGGTGCTTCCTTCTAGTTGGTGCTAGAGAAACTAGGGAGTTGGTGCTTCCTTCTAGTTGGTGCTATAGAAACCAGGGGGTTGGTGCTTCCTTCTAGTGGGTGCTAGAGAAAACAGAGAGTTGGTGCTCTCAGCAAGTTGTAGCTTGCAAAAACAGAGGTTGTAGACTCACAATGAGTTGGTGCTCATATGTATGATAATTTAAAGAATGTAAATAATACTTATCATATAAAGAAAAAGAGGTTTTTACCCTGTATGGGTTTCCTCGGGAATTATCTGTCTTTGTGTTTCCCATATATGTGACTGATGTTGAATGTGCCTTTGTTTATTTCCCATTATTGTGATCATCATTGAGTTCCCTGTAAAGATTTTAAAAGAAGCATAATTGTTTAAGCACAGTAACAACTGATTCACCCCCCCCCCCTCTCAGTTGTCCAATAGAAAGGTCACTTTGAGAATGAATGGACAAGTATTGCCACCCAGTCACCCTTGTCAAACTCTCTTCACCCTTGTTTGTATTTATTTGGTTTTTTTCTTTTCTTTAGGAGTTATTGTAAAATATTAATTAAATGTTTTTAATTATAACATGTTTAATTAATTATATTAATTAAACATGTTATTTTTAATTATTAACCTAACCTAGCCTAAAAAGTATTTATAGAGACCTACCCTCTATATTTATCACACTCTCATATCTTTCCTTCAGAGTGATCATATATTCTCCTTGAAGTTATGGCACTCCTCCATCATTTATGTTCAGCCTTGGTTATTCTTGTTGACAGGTACATGTGTGTGATGAAGGTCCTCTCTTGCTAATCTCAAGTCTGTGATAAGGGTTGTTGAACTGTGGTTTGCTTTGTATGATGTTTGCAAAGTGTTTGAAGTTGTTGTCTCCCTCCTAGTGCATATCTGATTGAGCCGTGACCTCTTCCAGCTCAAATATGGCCCCTTCTCATTGAGTCGTGACTCCTTCAACACTGATCTGACCTCTATCCATTGAGCCGTGACCCCTCTAAGATGCCTGAAATATTTCTGTGTGTGTGAGGGTTTGGGTCCCTAGAAGTTTCTGTGTATGTGAGGGTTTAACCACATAGTTTTTGTGTGAGGGTTTGGGACTCTAAAATTTTCTCTGTGTGTGAGGGTTGAACCACAGAGCATTTTTGTGTGGTGTTTATGTGGTCTCTCCTCCTTGGTGGCAAGTAAATCTATTCATCTCTTGGAAAGAGATCTAACCTATATGGTAGATCTATGATCCTAAATTTTTCCGAGCATAACTACAAGTGGCATTACATCTCTTATGTGTGGTTGTGACTCCTTTAGAGGTAAGACTACAAGGCAAGGTAAGTAACATGTTCAGTTCATTAGTTCTCTATTTTAAAGTTTGTTTATGTGATAGAATGTTCATTGCTTAGATCCATATCAGATCTTAATATTAGATGTGATTTTGAGTCTTTGATCTATATAGATCTATATCACTTTTCCTAGTTAGATCTGACTATTCACTTTCTAGATTTGATTTTTATGGTTTAGAATTGTTTGTCATTTACCTAGATCTTCCTGTCTACTGTTCAGATCTGTAATCTATTTAGAAAGGGATTATCTAAGAACTTGTTATGTTCAGAATGAAATTCTAAACACTTATATATTTGTTTTAAAGTCTAGATTTATTTTAGATCTTTACTGTTCTCACTAATATTTTTTAAAAGACGGTAACTACTCTGCTTTATTTCTCTATTTCTAACAATATTTAATAAGCTTCCCAACAAAATCCCTTTAAAACTATTGGCCCCTCTGGTAAAACAGAAGGCAACGCAACACATAGAATGTATTGTGCAGTCTCACCCGAGATAGCTCTATGGGTGGTTGCAATACTCAGGTGTTTGCAACCTGAGGCTGTACGAGATCTGTGGTTGTGTGTTGTAAAATTTATTCATTCGATCTAACATCTAGTTATAAAATCCATTCTATGCATGCATGTGGAATACCAGATCTACTTAGTTACTTCATTCATATAACATTCATCAATTACTCAGACATAAATATATATAAATTCATTCACATAACATATTGTTACCGTGGTTCACCCCCTCGTAGGTTAAGTCCACAAAGATCCGGCTCTCAAGCTTCTTATTATGGTTTAGAAATATATTACAGTGTGCATGTTTACATTCTTGGATCTCACTCTCCTCAGTAGGCTCCTCGATCCCTGTGAGGTTGATTATATCACACTAGGCTCCTCGACTTGCGATCTAAACCTCAAGATCGAGTCACTCACCACTTCCCAACTCACTAGCTTAACAAATCGTACAGTTCTTGCAATTCTCTCCTCTCTTTCGGGACTCTCTTCTTGGTCTGTCTTGGATTTCTCCTAAGTACTTCTTATTTATACCCTTGGCTCACCATTCATTACAATGTATTACCAAAACCCTAATCCTAGTGTCGTTAGGTCTTCCTTGCATGTGTGCTTCACCTGCTTCTCTTACACATGTTGATTTTCCTTCCAGCTGTCTTTTTCCTCTTGCATGCTTCTCCTCCAAAAATATCCTTTCTTTCTGACTAGGCATGCATCCAAAAATCCCCCAACACTGACATGTGGCTCATCCTGAGCCACCTAAACCTTGTGCGCTTCTTCGATCTCTCCTGCGAGAGCCTGAAACTTCTTTGTGAGTTCCTTTGCTTGCGTTTGAGCCTATGTGGTCTTCTCCTCGAGTGTGTCCAATACCTACACTGAAATCTCGTCATTGATCATCTCTGCACACTATGCCTGAGTTTGTGCCATTTTATTATTTGCATCTTCCACCTGCGCAATGACCTATGTTTCCCTCTCTTGGAGAGGTTCCATTTGATCTTGGCACTCCTTCTTCTATGTCTATGCGTCTAAAAGTTATGCCTGCAAATTCTTCATATCCTGTGCTCATTTGACATGCTCAATGATCGACATCATCTTCTGCCTCTTGTTGAGGTCCTGGATAGTTGCACTTATCATCTCCTCTTCCTGGTCCCACTGTTGGACTTGTTTATCCTCCTCCAACTTCGTCCATAGTTGTGATGCTTTATCGAACAAGTCGGTCTCTGCACCCACTTGGTGCTCCATCTCCACTATATGTGATGTTTCTTCCTACTTCCTCTACTCCTTCACCTCTAGGGGAGTTGTAGGTATGAGTTGTGCCTGGAGGTGCATGATCTCCTGCCTATGTTGATCGATTTTCTGCACAATCTGATCAATCTTCTGCGTTGTTGTGAGCTCTGTTGTCTGCACTCTCTTTGGAATCCTCTCATAGTCTATAGCCAATTCATGCTCTAGCCTATCCACATGGTCTTTCTCATATTTGTTCTCGATTTTGACCTGCTCAAGCGCCAATTCCAACTCTTCTCTATTGTCCTTCATCTATTGCAATTCTGTTGCATCTGTGCATGTGCATGACTGTACCTCTTATGAGATGCTAACTTGCAATTTATATAATGTCTTGGTTGGTATCCACATCATTACCAAATGGATTTGGGTCAAATATTTCAATGGTGTCTGACCCACAATTTCTTCCATGCACAGCAAGCTTGGTGTAACATGAAACATCAATCTCGATTGTGTTGTCATTTGTATCTAATCATGCTCCCTTGATCTAGCCTAGACTCATGTCTGTGATGCTGTTGGGAATCTTTCTATGCCTCTGTCGACCCTTTATGTTTCTCTAAGCTACTCGAGGAGTTGCCTCATATATTCCACCTCATTCTGCATCCTATCCCTTTGGCGTCGAGCTTCGTCAAACTCTTTCATTGTTCGATCCTGGACCATCTGGGCCACAAGGTCAGTGTTGTCCTTCGTGATCATATATTCTGGTGGTGTATTGTGTGCCTTATTTTTCTTGCGTGCACCCCCCATTTGTATAATTGGACTCTTGGTTTGGCCTTGCTCCTACTAAGTAGCACTTGATGTGGTTCCCTACGTTGTCTCAATCTATTTCTCATGTTCTTGTGGCACCTGGGTGTTGTTCTTCTTCCCCGCCTGAGAACCTTTCTTGGACACACCCCCTTTCTTCTGTTGTGCATGGTTCTAACCTGTCCTTGTATTCTTGGGCATAGTTTTTCCTTCTTCAAGTGTATGTTCCTGCCCTGCCTCAACCTCCTTATCTATGGGAATCTCTTGATTTAGGACTGGAATCCTCCATTCATTATTCCAATCCCTGATGACCATTTCTACATCTTCTTCCTTGACGCAGTAGCATAGTTGAAGCCATTGGTTGTTGGGATCCTCCTGTGCTTGGATCCACATTGTATGCCCAGTCGCTTTGAAGTTGGCTATGCCCTGGTACTGTGTGACCACCTCTGGTGTAATCCACCAAGTGTTGGAGATTCTTTCCAGCAAGTCATTATAATATCCTTCGAACATGCCTGCATTCACCCTTTTTTTCTTGGGGTCTTGAGTGCTCCCCAACGATAGTTATCGCATTGCATGGCAAGGATTGGATCTTGCGGTAAAAAATGAATACTTAGGATCCTTCCATGTGACTAAGGCGATCAGGACGAGTAGCCGTGAATAGAAAAATTATGTCCCCAGATCATGTGCATCCTTGCAATATTCCAAGAACAGATTCAACAAGTATGGGTCCCAGTTGAATGTGGTTCCCTCTGCACACTGTGTTTTAGCTGCGACGACCCCGGCAGGGACTTCCTCCTTGTGGCATTTCCTAAGTAACTTGCACGCCATGATTTTTGTGGCCATCCTTGCCGTGGCATCACTAATACGCTTGATTATGATTACGTGAAACCCCCTTTATGTACCATACTTCTTAGTCATTTCCTCAACCAGTGTCTTCTCCTTCGTCTTTTCATAAAGGAACTGCATGGGTGTCTCCCCCCATGTTGGAAGCCCTATGATGTATGCAATCAAATCCATGTCTATTAATATGACTTGTTCCAGCCACAGGTATCCTCCATGGGTGACTGCCATCAGCTTCTTGATGTAGTTGTTTGCATCTTAGCCCCTCCCAAAGTGTGGGATGTCCAATAGGCCTAGAATCTCAGTTTTGGCCAGTTTGATTGCCCAATGTCTTGGTTGGTTAATTTTATTCGCCAAAGGGTCCTATACCAACATTTTCCGAGTAAAATTTCTTGGAAAACTCTAGAAACTTGTCTGTGTCTGTCACATCGTGGTCTAAGTACCACAATTTCTCCACGTGACCTAATAGGTTACCCACAACATCCATCCCATCTGGAATGTGCTGCAAGACTATGGTTGCAGCTGCCTGCTTGTGTGGTGATCATGCTACTGGTTGTTTATCCTTGCACTGCAGTGGATGAGTCAGAGTTCCAACCTCCATTGTTCTCTCTTCTGCATACTCCTCTGCTCGATCAATGACATCTTCCACTGTGCCCTCCTGTGGTTGTTCTGGAGTGGTTTTTTGTGACCTTTCTAGCGCGATCATTTCTGCCTAGTTTGGGACCATCCCATTGACCCTCAAAGCTTTTTCAGGGTTTTCAAGGTGTGAACGATTTCCTGCATCCTCATCCTATTGGCCCTATGCCCCTTCCGACATATCAATGTCCATGCTCACTGGTGTTGTCTGTTGGGTTTCCGCCACTATAGGTCTGGGGCTTACTGGTGTCGTATCAGGCAACAAGATTTCATCCACATTGACGACTTTTGGAGACTGAGGTGGTTGTTGTTCGCTTCCCTGTGGCTATGGTGGTTCTCTGATGTTGCTTCATGGTCATCTATAGGTATGGCTAGGCTCTCCAATTTTGGGTGGTTCCATCATGGTAAGGATGCTTTCCGTCGAGATGAGTTAGATATGTAACCTTTGCAACTCACTCTTTGCTCTATATACTCTCTTGCTCTATGCTTTTCTCAATTTCACAATAACCTTATTGATCCTGCGTACTGGATTATATAGGAATCGTGTGAAGCTTCTCAGAGAATTTACCCAAATTGTGTTTTAATTGAACTGGAACTTCTCGGGTACTTTCCATTGATTTCCCTTACCGTCGCCAGTTGATACGATTAATGCGGCATCCTGTCAATCATTATTGCATACAATTTTGATAGTCATTGTTCGTTGGCATTTATTTGTCATACCCGCCATTTTTGTTGTTTCTTCCTTTTAGTGACTGTTGTTCCTTTCTCTTTCATTATAGCATTTATGAGTGTGCATGCTCATTCTCTTTTCGGTGCACTATGCCTGTGTTGCTATCTTTTGATGTCCGGCGCGGTAACCCATCTGTATTTTTTTTTTCTTTTCTTAAGTTCCAGGAGGTCGACTATCCCTATATAGCTTCAGGCAACTCCCATTAATCATCCCTCTGAGTTATGTTCCTCCTAAATCATTCAACTGTACAACTCCCCCGTCTATGGCAGTCTTTACTTCGTATGGTCCTAACCAATGCATTCTGAGTTTTCCTGGGTGATGAAGGGACTTACTGTCACACGGCAAGACTATGCCTCCTTCCTTGAAATATTTCCTCTTGATATGTCTTTCATGCCAAGATTTTTCCCTTGCTTTCTGTACTTCTTGGTGAAACCCTGCTAGAATCTTATCTTCCTCCATGTTCATCATTTTATTTAGCCTTTCATGTACTGTGCCTCACTCTGTCATGTTTTTTATTGTTGCTACGCTCAGACTAGGTACTTGAAACTCTAATGGAAACACTGGTTCTTGTCCATACACCAATTGGAATGGTGTTTGTCCTATCAACTTTTTTCATGTGGTCCTGTACTCCCACAGTAATGTTGGTATCTTCAAGTCCCAATTGTCCCTATTAACATTGCAGATATTTGTTAGTGCATTTTTTAGGATTTTGTTGAAGGCTTCCACTATTCCATTTGCTTGAGGATGATACAGTGTACTTTTTTGATGATAAACTTCAAAATATTCATTCATAGCCTTAATAGTGTTGTTAATGAAGTGACTGCCTTGATCTCTCATTAAAATCCTTGGGCATCCAAATCTAGTGATCACGTGCTCAAACAAGAAGTGTGTTGCTATCTATGCACTGCAATATTTTACTGGTATTTCTTATGCCCATCTTGTCAAGTATATTGTCGCAGTAATAATGTACCTCTCTCCTAACCTTTTTGTTGGTGGGTTAATTGGTCCCAAAAAATCTATTTACCATTTTTAAAATACTTGTAAGGTTACTTGTGGTCTAAGGGACATCTCATCCCTTCTATTCGGTTTACTAACCCTCTGACATACATCACATTTATGGCAGTTGTCCTTTGAGTCTCTATGAACCGTCAGCCACCATAGTCCTGCGCACAATACCTTTTGTGCGATAGCTTTGCCTCCATAATGTCCTCATGTTATTCCCTCATGGGATTATGCTAGAATCCTAGGTATTTCATGTTCTAGAACACATATTCTCAAGATGTTATATGCGCCCATTTTGTATAAGTGTCCTACAATCAATTAATAGTCGGCATCCCTGAATACCAAGTTTTTCTTCTACACGGTGTTAAATTCATGTGGCGTAGTCCCTACACTCAAGTTCTAGATGATGTCTATGAAGTATTCATTGACTATTTGGACTGAAAATAGCTGTGCGTCAGGAAATGTTTCCTCTATATTCGTAGGTTCCTCCCCATTAGTGATCCTCAATAGGTGATCAAGTCCTGCATTCAACTTTCATGGTTTGACTATCACTTCAAATTCAAATTCATGGAACAACAATAACCATCTACAAATTATCCCCCCCAACATTGGCTTGTTGATGAGGTATTTGAGAGATGAATGGTCTGTGAACATCTTGAAATGTTTGCCCAATAAATAATTCCTGAATTTATGAAGCACGTAGATCATAGCTAAACCTTCCCTCTCTGCGGTATTGTAGTTCTGCTCTGATTCTGACAGTTTTCTGCGAGCAAATGCTATCGGATGGTCCAATTCTCCTCCTCCTGGTTGCACCAGAATAGATCCAAGTGCTATGGTCAATGCATATACATGTAAGTGGAATGTATTTTCCCAATCTGGGAATACTAGTATTGGTGTGGTTACCATCTTCTCTTTCACGGTGTCCAATCCGTGCTGGCAGTCCTCATTCCACTAAAATTTTGTGTCTTTCCTTAGAAATTTCTTCATTGGCACAGTGATATGCACATACCCCTTTATAAATTTCCTATAGTATCCTTTGTCTCCCAATGTCACTATTAATTGGCGAACTATTTTTTGTGGTGGCAGGTTAACAATTACTGCAATCTTGGCAGGATCTACTAGCAAGCCTTGCTTGCATACTTTATGGCCCAATAGTATTCCAAAAGGTGTTTTGAAGATGAAATTCTTGATGTTTAATGATATCTGACACTGCATGCATCTTTCTAACATCATCTGCAAGACCTCTACATGGTCTTTCAACAGACTATACATTGTCCAATCATCCAGATACACCTCTAGAGACTAGTGGATGAATTTTTTGAATGCAGCTATAACTACTCTGGAAAATATTGTCAATGCATTCTTTAGTCCAAACGACATGACTATATACTAGTAGGATCCCCATTCCATGGAAAAAGTGGTCTTATATCTGTCATCTGGTGTTATCTTGATCTGATGGTATCCTGAGAATCCCTCGATGAATGAATAAGCTTCATGTCCTCCTACATTCTCCAACACTTCATCTATGAACAGAGTAGGTAACGGATCATATAGGCACACATCATTCAACTTCCTCAAGTCGACACATATCCTTATCCCCCCTTGTTTCTTCTCCTAAACTACCATCGGGCTTACCCATTCAGATTCCTCTACAGGTTCTATCATTCCATCCTCTAACATCCTATCAATTTCAGCTTTGACTTTTTGCTTATATATTGGGTTTAGTTTGTATGGTCGTTTTCTGATTGGTCTTGCCTCATCTCTAAGTGGTATCTTAATTTAGCCTAGCTCTCCTTCTATGCCTTTGATTTTTGTGAACGTTGTTGGGAATAGGTCATTGTACTTGCACAGTAACTCTGTTATGCTTTCCATTGTTTGTTCATCCCAGTAGTCTCCGATGATGGCCATTTTTGGGTTCTCAATTGTCCCAATGTTGAATTTATTCACCTTGATCAGTGCAACAGTTACTTCTGATTCCAGAGTTGGAACCTCCACTTCTCTCTCTCCTTCAACTTCCTCAATCTAAATATCACACAGATCAACTTCATTTGGTGCTTCTTCCTGCACGTGCTAGCATGACAATAGTTATTTTACTGTCTGTTTGTTTTTTTGTTCTTATTCTGTTATGAGTTCAACTTCCGATTCTTTAATGAATATCACCCCTCTAATTTTTTTAAGTGAAGTGTGTATGTTGGGGTTCTCATGCTCAAATGAGAAAGTGGTTGTAAATTTCTCTTGTAATATTATCCAGCTTGTCGTTCCTCTGCGCAATTCCTGGTTTGTATACCAGTTTTTTGGGATGCCTTCTAATGTGTGAACAAAATGATGAGACCATTCCTTCGGTTGTGTCATCCTCCATAGTGTTCTTCACTTTTCCAAGTATTATATTGGTTCTCCTTGTCCATTGTAGTTTTGCAATTGGTTTCTACCTTGTTCTGCACTAAACCTGATGCGCAGTAATCGCTTACATTGGTACCAGTCCTTGATTGTTTCTTTGTGTGCACCCCACCATATTGTAGGTGTTTCCTTGAGTGCTATGTACAGGGATAAGATCCTCTGATTATCTAAAACTTCATCTTCATACCGTGTTAATAATGCTTCTAATTCATTCACCCCATGGAAATTGGGAGGTTCCCTTATCTTCGTACCTACCCATCTTACTGCGCGGTCTATTCTTGTGCATCTTCTTGTGGAGACTTCGTGTAACCTCTGTTGCCAATTTTCTAAGCCCATATCTGAGTCTGACGCACATGAGGTGATGCTTCTCCAACTGAGTACTCCATCTATAGTCAGGTTCACATAGTCTTCTTCTTGTATGGTTGTTCTATACAACTGGTTAATTACCTCTAGGTCTAAGCATGTCAATTCTACAAACCTTTCCCCTTCTGATGGGTCCAATGGCGCAATGACTCTGTATTCTCCTGACTCAAATTTCATCTTCCGCATCTTTAAGTTGATTATGGCCTGGTTATCAAACTCCCAATCCAAGCCAAGCAATGTTGGATAAGGTGTTGTGTCATCCACTATCTCTATTACTTCGAAGTTAGCTTTAGTGCACACTCCATCTAGATCTATCGTTACCCATTTTAGTCTCCCAATAGGTTTATCTTTGTGTTGATTTGCTAGTTTCAGTTGAACCGATGAATATCCTAGTGTGGGATATCCCATATATTGACATGTATTCTTGGGTAATACATTGACTTCGGATCCTAAATCCAATATAATATCTCCCATGTTGAAATCTCCAATGTTGGCGTTCAGCCTGAATTCCCTGCTTGTTCTCCTCCTTGTGTGTAGGTGATTGAGAATTTTTTTTCTAACCTTCATTCTACCTCTTTTCTACATATTTCTAGCATGTTTTGTAACATTTTAACAAATGATGGATCATTTAGTAGTTTTACGCATGATTTCAAAAGGCCTTTAATCGTACTTACTTGTCCCAGGGGTTGTGTTTCTTTGGTGTGATCCAACGATGGAGGCATATAGTACTATAGTACTTCCTTATTATACTGTGTAGTTGATGTCAATGCAATGTCTAGCTTCAAGAATTCAAGTCTAGATTGCTTGAATATCTCTTTTTCGTTCTACGCATTGGATTGCTTCCTTGGTTCGACATTCTTCTTCACCCATTGGTGTTGTGTTGTTTCTTGTCTGGCTGTGTCATTTCCTATTTTATATCCTCCTCATGTAACTATGTTGATGTTTCTTCCTTCATCCCTCACTTCTACTAAAATCCAGTGAACATTCTGATTGTTCTGATTCCTCTTCTCCTGGATCTTCCCTAATAGTGTTGGACATTCTTCCGTGTCATGATCTGATGCACGATAATACATACATGTCACAAGTGGAAGTGGACATTCTCTTGCATAGTGTCCTATTTGTTTATAGTCATGGGATACCATTGGTCCTCTGCCTCTTCCAAAGCCTCCTCTTGCTCTTCCTTCACCTCTGTAGCCATCTTGATCCCCTTGCGGCGCATTATATTGAGGTGCTTGGTTATACTGTGCGGTATTATAGTGTGGTTGTGCAGTATTGTACTGTGCTTGCGCAGTGTTGTACAAGGTTGGTACTTGGTTAAAATGAAGCACGACTTGCCTGGTCATCATCTCTTCCTGCACCCTGTATGCATCTAATGTTATTTCCCTCATCAATTCCATGGTTTTGCAGTCTTTGTCATCATGGACCACTGATTTGAAAAAGTTGCAATACGAGCTCTTCGGTATTGTCTGGTAATTATACATCATTGGGCAGTGGTATGGATCGTGACCATGTTTCTTACATATCTCGCACCATATTCCTCCTGTTTGTAATGGATTTTTAATTCCTATTATCATGTACTATGTGAATGTTGGACACTCGTTCTTATGGTGTCCTTCTGTCCTACATGCGGTACACCAAACGACTTATCTTTTTTCCTTATTCTTGTTCTAGTTTAGTTGGAACGTTAAGTTCTTTAGATCCTCCTTGAGCTCCTCTATGGATGGATTTGTCTTCTAATATTGGTTCTCTTCCAATTGTAGGGCTTCCTTTAGAGCCTCTGCCTGTGTCTGAAACTTCTATTGTCACAACGGATATTTCAAGTGTGGTAGCAATGAATTGACAAATAGATGCCTATGTTTCAGATATGTCATGACGTATTTCATGTTTCCCTTCAATCATTTGAATCTATGGTAAATATCCCATCCAAATTCTCCTGGTTTCTATCTAATATGAATCATCTTGTTCATGTATTGATCCTTTGAACTAGGCTTATGGAATTCATTTATCAACAGCTTCTTGATATCTCCAATTATTATGGTTGTCCCTGGCGGACTTTTTGCAACTAAATCCATATACCAATCAATTGCACAATCTCTTAGCATGATATATAATTGTGCATGTTTAGTGTCATCATCTATGATCTGTTTCGCTTCCCAGATCTTTTCACAAATAAATAGGTGCTTCTCTAGGTCCTTCAATGCTTCTCCTTTAAATTTTGGTAACCTAATGGTGGGATTGTGTCCTTCCATATTGAATGTTGAACTACGACCTTTGTGTGGTGTAGATACTTGAATAATTCTTCCTAAACTAGCTCCCCCAGTTTTTGTTCCTTGTGTATATGTACTTCTCGTTGTCTTCCTTCTCCCAAAATTCAATTGTCTAAATGGTGGTGTTCTTCTTGGTGTATTGGTTGCACATGGGTTTATGGGTTCCACACTAACACCAATATGGATAGGATTTATACCTTCTATTACCACTCTTGGACCTCTCTTGTATTTCCTCAATATGCTCCACAGCTTGGAGATCTTCTACCTCCTCTTCATCACTTGCCAAGCCTTCCCTTGTGCCTATGACTCTCTTCTTGGTGTTCACCTTATATTGGTAGGGTACTCCACTGCACGTCTTTCCAGTTGTCACCATAATCCACTTGATCTAGTCTTTATCCATCATAATTGGGTCCAAAGTATCCTCCTTCTTTCCTTTATCCCCTTCTCCTTCCATTTCTCTCCTTCTGTCAGTGCTTCCCCCCTTCCCCCATGCACGCAGGGAAGTTTAGTTTTCTGACTCCATTGTCATTACACCTTTATTATATATTAATATATTAATGTAATTATATAGCGATCTGATGTACCTACCTCGAGGTCCATTCAAGAATTCTTGTTCAGCTGCATTGTAAGACTTCGTTGTATCTATTGCAAACTCTGTGATAAATCCGGCAACAATGTTGTCTAACCTAAAATATATTGCGTGTGTAAACTTATTATAAACTTGTTGCAGATGTGTGATCTCTTCAGGATTCCACTCTAGTTGTCTGATCTGATTTGTAGGATGGTTGTCTTTCAATATTTTTATCCACTCTTGTAATATGTGTGGGAAATCACAGAAAAAGACTTCATGAAAATCAATGAATACGTACTTGTCCAGATATTTGCGCAGTGTCAACTTTAGGTTTCTATTATCCTTCTGCGCAAACTCCAGGTCCTTTGTCTTCAACCAACTCTCTATCTCTTCCTTCATGGGATTCCACGGTCTCAACATCCCCTTTTTAGATTCTCAATCTCTCACCTTTTTGTCATCTAATCCATCATTCTTTTGATGCCTCTTCAACATATCTAATATTCTCAATCCTGTTTTCTTCCAATCAATTGACGACAGAACCATTTGTCAGTTTCTTGATATACTCTTCTATTGGTCTTGAGGATTCTTTATGGGGTATTATGATTCTAATTGACCATCGCAGATTGACCCTAGTTCAGATTTAATAAGCTTCCCAACAAAATCCCTTTAAAACTATAGGCCCCTTTGGTAAACTAGAAGGCAACGTAGCACATAGAGTGTATTGTGCAGTCTCACCTAAGACAGCTCTATGGAAGTTTGCAATACTCAGGTGTTTGCAACCTGAGACTAAGCGAGATCTATGGTTTTGCATCGTAAACTTTATTCATTCAATCTAACATCTAGTTATAACATTCATTCTATGCATGCATGTGGAATACCACATCTACTTAGTTGCTTCATTCATCTAACATTCATGAGTAATTGATGAATGTTAGATGAATGTTAGTTGCTTCATGTATACATATTTATGTATACATTCATTCACATAACACAGTGTTACCATGTTTCACCCCCTCCTGGGCTACGTCCACAAATATCTAGCTGTCAATCTTCTTATTATGGTTTAGAAATATATCACGTCACATGTGTTTACATTCTGGGATCTCACTCTCCTCAACAGGCTCCTCAATCCCTGTGAGGTTGACTAGATCGCACCAAGATCCTCATCCTGCGATCTAACCCTCGAGATTGAGTCACTCACCACTTCCCAGATCACCAGCTTAACGACTCGTACATTTCTTACAATTCTCTCTTCTCTGTCGGGAATCTCTTCTTGGTCTGTCTTGGCTCTCTCCTCAGTACTACTCATTTATACCCTAGGCTCACCAACCATTACAATGTATTACCAAAACCCTAACCCTAGCGTCATTAGGTCTTCCTTGCATGTGCACTTCTCCTGCTTCTCTAACATGTGTTGCTTTTCCTTCCAGGTGTACTTTTTATCTTGCATGCCTCTCCTCCAAAAATAGACTTTCTTTCTAACTAGGCCTGCATCCAACACCCACTAAGGCCCTAGTCATAGTTGGTCATGATAGGTGGCAATCCTTATCAACTATCATGCCCACTGTTGGTTAGATACAACAAGGAAACAAAAGTCATGGAGATCATTTTCCTCCATTGTTGTTGCATTATCAAGCTAAGTAAATGATTGTTGTTGATGATGATGGCCAACATAAATTATCACAACATTTATTTTTAGTGAATCACTCTTTCATGATAGCCAATTATATTGAATAATTGCTTTGGTGCTCTCAGCGGCCTCAAGGATAATGAGGCTAATATTTATGATGCAACAAGATTGTAATGAAAGTGATGTCGTGGAATTTCCTATGCTAAAGTGACCTCGGTGGAAAACATATTGTCTTGCATATGTTGACTTCAATAAGAAACCTAGATATATTTTGTTTTCAATAAGTCAAAATTGCATGGATTTTGTTGAGTACGACCCTATCTATATTTCGACAAGGTTAAAAAAGTGTGCTTTCTAACCATGATGGGAGATGTGGTGTTACTACATTGATCTCCCTTCAATTTACCAAATCTATTGTTGAATGGAGATAAAAATCGATAGAAAGGATAGAGTGGGTTTTGTTAAACATGGTTGAGAGACTCTATTGAGACTTCAACACACCCTAAAAATTCAAAAAAAAAATCGGTACAACTTTTCTTTCTTTTTTTGTTTTTTGGGTTTTGCCTCATCAAATTCATACTTTTTCAAGTTTGATGAAAATACATTCTAAAATAAGTTCTTTATTTTGTTTTAAGTCAGGAATCATTAAGAAAAAACTAAAAAATTCTAAGTTGAAGTTTTAAACCTTCCCGAAGAAAAGGTTTCACTTTTATTGGGGTTGAAAATTCACTTTTAACTTCAACAAAAGTTGAGAGCCTACCCTAATAGTTTTGACTTATCAAACAAAATTTTCCACTTTCACTTTTGTAAAATTGAAATGAATCTCCAACACCACTGTGGAAATAAAAGTGAAATGAATCTCCAATCACACCGTAGAGGAAAAAAGGTTTTTGTTTCTCATCGGAGAAAAAGTAAACTTGCAGCCCCGATATAAGTCATGATATGATAAGTCGCAATGGAGATAAGTGTGATTTCATCAGAGTAATAATAAACTTTATTTTATAATGAAAATTAAGAGATAACTTTGATAAAGTGATAAATCATCTCTAATAATATCACAATGGTTACGTTTTTTCAATTGAAAAAAAAATTCTCAACAAAAGTGTTAATATAATTCCGATGGAAAGATAGTTTGATGGTTTAGCTCGAGTGGTTGAGTGCTATGAATTACAAGTAGGAGGTCATGGGATCAATTCCTTGGGCTCGTTTCCTCTGTGAATATTATGGGCCTAACTTGATTTCCCCATCGAGTTAGGTTTCCAAAACTACAACCAACCAGTTTACCCTAGGTACCATCCTCGGAATGAGGGGAAGTGTCTGGTGGGTTTCCCTGACATGTGCATTTCATCATAAAAAAGAATTCTAGTGGAAATTTAATATTGCACCCAATGAAATAAAGATTTAAACTTTCTTCGATGATCGATGGAAACAAATACTTTTGATCAACACAAAGTAAATCACTAACTTCGTGAAAAGTTATAAAATTCACTGATATGTGTTTGGAAGAATAAAACATCATAGTTATTTTTTGGCATTACAAAGTAGATCTCATGGTACCTTCTCGGATTAAATTTGTTTCCATCACTGATCATTATACCTTGTTTTCTTTAATTTTAAAAATTTTACGGCATATAAAGATTGATTTTAGTGTCGATCAAAGTGAAAGTTCTACCCAATAGTCGTTGAACTTCATCGGCTTGCAATTAATGGTGTATCATTTAGTAGCTAAGATGTCTTGTCCGATAGGAGTGGTCATTAAAATTCCTAATCTTACTAAATCTTCAATTTTTTGATTTCATCATGACAAAATTTTGAAATCTCACTCTATCTAAATGTACGAATGCAAATTAGCTCCTTCATCAGAAATCTTAGTTGTTTTTTAGTAATCAAAGTGAGAAACAAACATTATTATTGCAGTATCCTATCAACATTTTTATTAGCACATTTTGGTTATCATCGCATTCGTCATGAGTGGAATTAAGAAATTTGATCATTTTAGATATCGGTTAAAACCTCTCAAGTAAGTATATGAAAAACATTCCTTTTATCGGTTTCATTGATTTTTTTTGCTACTAGCTAAATTGAATGAAATTGTTATTTCCTATTTTATTTCATAGACTTTGTTATCTGTTAATTAAATCATAGATTTTGTATCAACAAGGAACTATATAAAGTTATTAATTTTATTTTTATTGTTAATCTAGACAACATGCCTCCTAGGACACATCTTCCAAAACTCCTAAACAATCACCAAAGGGAGAAAATCATATAAAAGAGCCTATAGAACAAATTGGCATTGATATAGAGGCTACACTTCAACAATTCACACCATCCATTAAATTGACCAAACCATAAATTGAGTTAATATCTCCCATATTTAAAGGCATTAAGGCTCTGATCAATGCTCCAACTCCTTTGCCAGGATGGGGGGAAGTCTATAGAATATTTTAAGAAAAAGACTATCATGACATAGTTCCTCCTAGTGACCCTGCTATGAGAAATGTAGATGGTTTGGTGTTTACCAACATAACAATATCACACATACACCCCATCGATGTAAGGACCCCATTTATGTCATGTTTAGAGGTTGAATGGGTAATTAAACATACATATATTGATAATATTATAACTATGTTGAATGATGAAGGGAAATGTATAGCCTCTTATCAGCCATTAGAAATTGAAAAAGTATTATAGACTTCACCAACCTAAGAAGCGAATGATTATTGGATTTGTTGAGAAATTTCATCAGGAAAACGATATCAAAAATATTTTGGCAAGTTGATGGGTGGAGGATAAAAGATTGTTTAAGAAAAATGATGGAATATACACCATGAAAAACTTAAGGGATCCATACATCTATGATATTGCATTAATGTGTAGACTATATGGAGAGCCTAAATGCGTCCACTTCAAAGATGTGTGGGTTCCTAAAATGATCATTGTTATCACTACATGATCAATTTTCAACTGGGAAACTATTTTATCTCATTATTTGAATAGATCAATTAAGAGAGATAAAAATCCCAATTCTAAAACATTCCCCACTTTTTATATGGCATCAGATTACTTGATATCATTTGTGCTAGCAACCCTTTTCAGGGTTGAATTTGAATATAGAAAATAATCTAATTCATGTTTATTATTAGGTTTTGTAGGAGAACAAATACAAGAGAAATTATGCATATCTTTGTGATTTCTTCATTTCTTCCCTTTATAAATTGATATTTTGTAAAGATTGCCCCAGGTTAAGTAAAGAGACAATGAAACTCTTAAGAAGCATTAGAAATTGGTACCTTCAATAGGATTTTATATTTGATGATTTATTGGGTTGTTCTCCCTCACTTATTACCCAAATATGTACCCAAAATATTAATTCTTGGGGAAATTGCTTACCAAACCATTCTTCAAGGGTTTAATGCTTCATTGGCCAAAGACTCTAGAAAAATAAAATTTATCTCATATAACATGTATATTAGGAACTATGGACTCTTGAATTCTAATGATCCATATGGTTATCGGTGGCCTCCCACCTATTCCAACTGGCTCATTTTGGTAGTTTTCCAGTTTGGCAATTTTTTCCCTAGTTTTCAGGTCCTTGACTTGCGGGGCCGTTTTGAGGCCCTAAACAACGTTTTTTAGGGCTCGCCACAACCAGAATGAACTTTAATAGACAACATAAAAATGTGCATTCCTTGGATAGACCTTTCCAACCGGCTGTCATGCGCCTAAAATAGAGATCGTATGCAAAAGTTACAACCTTGAGAAGTTGATGTACTAACTTATCCAAACGAGGCCCACATGACTTTTGGCGCTTCATCTCCTAGGGTTACGTTTTTTGGATGTCTAGAGATTTTGATATTCTTGTTTATTGTAAAAAGGCCTTCAAAGCCTCATTGTAATGATATTCTTGCAAATGGTCACATTTGTCACATCTCTTCTCAGAGATAAGCCGCCACCATTCTAGCAAGATTGTTTTTGTTGCATTTTACAGTTTCAGCTTATTTCCTTATTGAATAGAAACTAGTTTTAATGTATATATGTTATTCTGTGTTAAGCATATTTTGATAATAATAATCTGTATTCATTTCATTCTACAAATAGATTCTATATCAGTGGTATCAGATCGATCTACTCCTTGTCATTCTTAATGCATGTCCCCAACAAGGTCAGGGTACAAAGAATTGGGTCTCGAGCTTGTTTCTCTTGAGGAAAAAAGATCTCAAATGACCTCTCATGGAAGAAGAAAATAAAGATGACGAGACAAGATATCCCTTCAAAATGTTGCTTGAGGAATCCCTCACACAACAGAGGAACGAGCTGATGGATAGTTTTGCACAAATATTTCAGCAGCTACCAACAAGCGACTCATCTTCCTCAAACAGAGGCGTCGCCCCCTTCAAGGTAAAAATCAACTTAGATATTCCTATATTTGAAGGTCATATAGACGTAGATGTGGTAGAAAAATGGTTTAATCTTCTAGAAGGGTATTTATTTGTCCATAACTTCTTGAATAGAGAAAATAGTACTTTTGTGCTCCTCAAAGTCATCCCCCATGTCAAAGATTGGTGGGAAAATTTCTGTGAGAAAAAGGAAATAGAGGAACCCTTATTATTTATGGTCGCAGTCACCTAGGAGTCCTTCAAGGATTCTATTAAGGAACAATACTACCATGTTGGAATTTATGATGACTTGTACACAAAATGGACCACGTTGCAGCATGAAAGAGACCAAGTGATGCTTGAGTTCACAAATATCTTCCATACCTTGCTCACCAAGCTAGGTATCAAATATTCTGAGAGACATTTGGTGCTCAAGTATCATTTTGGTATGCATATATACATCCAGGCTGAAATGGAGTTTATGGACATCTCATCCTTGGGTGCGGCCTACCAATATCTTGTCAAAATCGAGTAGAATCTCAAACAAAAGACGTGGCAATTTGGGCCCGGGAACCCCTCACAGCAAAATCCAGGAAAGGGCGACCCCAACCCACAGAAAAAAGGACAAAGAAAAGATGGAAATCCTTGGGACACCAAGTCCAGGCCACAAGAAAATAAGGACATTGGAGATACAAAGAAAGATATCGAGAAGTGGTGTGACTTCCATAAGAGCCCCTGACATAACATTGTTGATTGTCACTCGAAGCAGTCGTTGGTGGCTGAGGTGAAAGCATATGAATCATACATGGGTTCCGACTCTAAGTAAGAACCAGAAAGGGGGAAGTGGATCATAGATGTAGAACCCAGTGCTACCGTTTCTACCACCAAGCTCCATCCAGGTGAACCAGACAAGCCAGAGGAAGGTGAGTGCATTTTTCAATCACAGATGTGGGTGAAGGGTATCGCGTTGCACTTCATCGTTAATAGCGATAACTAGAAGAACCTCATATCAGTAGAGGTTTTCAAGTGACTCGCCATGCTGACAACACCGCACTCACATCCCTACACCATTGGAAGCGACATCTGTGTCAGGAAACAATGTCTCCTATCATACGGCATCAAGCCCTTAAAAGACAAGGTATTGTGTGATGTTTCCCCTCTCGAAGTTTGTAATGTTATTTCTAGCCAACTATATTTATGGAAACTTCATGTTTTATATGAGTCTAGGCCTTGCAATGTTATTATTAATTTGAACAAGAAATTGTACAGGATACCTGAGGCAGTCCCACCTAGTGTTATTTCCTTGATATCTGTCAAGCAATGCAGAAAGGTCATATATTAGAAATGGAAGTTTGTCTTCTTCATGATTCTCTCTCAGAATGAGTGAAAGATCACAACTACATCCAAGGTCTTCGTGGCCGACCTCTCCACACAGCAGAAGCAAGTGGATAAGGTTGTGGAAGAATATTCAAATATCTTCTCCTCGCCTACCGGGTTACCTTTGCACTGTCAGGTCAAGCACCCCATCGATCTGACCCTCGACGCACCGCTACCAAATGGGCCAATCTACCATCGATCTATGTTAGAGAATGAGGAGATCAAGCAACATTTCCAATAACTTCTCCATAAGGGGCACATCCGTCCCATCTCATCACCTTGTGGGAGCCCAATCATGTTGGTATAGATAAAATATGAAACCTGACGACTCTGCATTGATTATTGGGCCCTAAATAAAATCAAAGTCAGAAACCGGTACCCGATTTGTCGAATCAAAGAACTCCTTGATCAACTCATGGGGGCCAAATACTTCAGTAAGATTGATCTAAAGTCTGGCTACCACCAGGTCCTAATAGAACAGATAGATGTATGGAAGACCGCCTTCAAGTCAAAGGAAGGTATTTTTGAATGGTTGGTCATGCCCTTTGGTTTTACAAATTCTCCATCCACTTTCATGAGGATGATGGATGATATCATGCGACCATTCACCAATAATTTTGTAGTAGTGTATCTGGATGACATATTCATTTACAACAAGACTTGGGCAGAACACTTGCAACATATTCAACAAGTTCTGCACACCCTGTGGTAGCATCAGCTCTACGCCAACTTGGAAAAATTCTCCTTTGTCATGGATAGGGTTCATTACCTGGGCTACATCATTGATCAAAATGGATTACATGTGGATCCAGTCAAAATCCAAGTCATCCATGACTAGCCAGCCCCAACCACACTCATTGAGCTTATGAGCTTCTGAGCTTCTTGGGCCTTTCCAATTTCTACCACAGGTTCATGTTGGGATTCTCCCATATTGCATGGGCCCTCATGCAAGTAACCAAGGGTGGTGGTAAGGATAAATTTCTGTGGGGTCGGTTCCAATAATAAGCGTTTGGTGATTTTAAGCAGTTCTTGTGCTCAACCCCAATACTTTCACTACCGGACCTACAGTATCCCTTTGAGATCAAGGTAGATGCTTCAGACTATGTTGTGGGCATTTTTCTCACTCAGCATAGCCACCATGTGGCCTATCATAGTGAAACACTATCAGATGTTGTTCATAAGTACCCTAATTATGACAAAGAAATGTACTCCATTGTGAAAGCCTCCCTCCAATAGAGACATTACATTCTTGGGAAGGAGACAATCATCCACACTGATCACAAGACACTACAATTCATGTAGACACAAGGAAAATTTCATAATGACCGCCATCAGAAGTGGTCCATGTACTTGTAGCAATTCCACCTCAACATCAAGTATAAAATGGGGAGCACCAACCACATCGTTTATTGCCTTAGAAGACCGCCAGGCACGACACTCACCATGATTCTAGACTCTTGTGGTCATAAGACCTCTGGATGGCCCCAACTCTATGAGATAGACCCAGACTTCGCCACCACCTACCAAATGTTGGGTGCAAATGCAGTCATCGCTAATTTCCATCTTCGGGATGGGATGATGTGTCATCTAGGCCATATCTATGTTCCATCAAGCGAGCAAGCAAAGATGATATGGGAATCCCACTACATTCTTGGTGGCAAGACACTTCAGCATTGAAAAGACATTGGAAATGTTGCAGAAACATTTCTTCTGGCCAAAACTTTGATACGAGGTCAGCAAGTATATTAGGTCATGCACTCCCTATGTGATTTCCAAACCACACACTAAGAAACAGGGCCTGTACACCCCTCTTCCTACTCTTGATAGGCCATGGGAATCCATCTCAATGGGCTACATGTCGGGCCTCCCATCTATCAAGCAGGGCAATGACTGTATTTTTGAGGTTGTGGATCACTTTTCTAAGATGGCAATTATGGTCGCCTACAAGAAGAACATCACAACAGAGGCCACTACCAAGCTCTTATTTGAACGAGTCTGGGTACATTTTGGAATCCCACAAACCATTGCCTCAGATTGAGAAAAATGATTTCTCATCACATTTTGGTCAAACCCTTGGTCATTGCTGGACACCAAGCTATCCAAATCCACGGCCTTCCACCACCAGACAGACGGCCAAATCAAGGTCGTAAATCAAATGATCGTTCATATCATGCGCATGTATAATTCCAAGCACCCTCACACATCGGATGATAGTCTCCCCTGTGTTTTTCATAGCTACAATAGAGCCCTGCATAGCTCAACCGGTCACAACCCCCTTCAGGTGGGGTTGGGATTCCAACCATTGGGTCCCATAGATGTTGCACTACCCCTTGCAGTCACCTCGGTCGACTCATATCCTACTCCAACTGAAGTTGAATAAGCCATCCAGTTCATTGAGCGAATCCATCACATCCTCCAACAGGTTCAGGATATCCTACAGAAGTCCAATGACAAGTACAAGCAATTCCATGATCAACATCGGGTGCCACATAAGTTTCGGGTGGGCGAAAAAGTTTGGTTTCACTTGCAGAAAGAGTGCATTACAAGACCCCATAAGAAGCTTCACCCACTCCGCTACGGACCATACACCATCGCCAAGGTTGTGGGTGATAATTCTTTTAAGCTCAACATTCCTCCTTTCCTTGTCTTGCACCCAATGTTCAATGTGGATATCCTTCGATCATATTTCCCACCATTATTAGACACCTTAGAGATAGAAGAATAGCTGACACCAATAGAGCTCAACCCTGACTGCATACAATAGACATCTAGTGATCATATTGTGGACAAACAGATCAAGGGCACTCAGCAGCAAAGGATCCTACTTTATCAAGTTGTCAAAGCAAGGAAACTCTTGCACCAAGGCAAGTGGCTCACCATAGGCCAAATTCCACAGAAACTTCCTCATATGATGGGGGAACTCAATGCAATGGATACCATTTCTTTTTGAGGGGGAAGGATTGATCCATATGGATATCAGTGGCCTCCCACCTATTCCAACTGGCTCATTTTGGTAGTTTTCCAGTTTGGCAATTTTTTCCCTAGTTTTTGGGTCCCTGACTTGCAGGGCCGTTTTGAGGCCCAAAGAATGTTTTTAAGGGCTCTCCAGAGTCAGAATAATATTTAATAAATAGAAGAAAAATGTGTAGTCCTCGAATACACCTTTCCAACTAGCTATCATGTGCCTAAAAAGAAGATCATATGCAAACATTACAACCCCAGGAAGTTGATGTACTAACTTACCCAAACAGCGCCCACGTGACTTTTGGCGCTTCATTTCCCAGGGTTAGGTTTTTTGGATGTCTAGGGTTTTTGACATTCTCGTTTATTGTAAAAAGGCCTTCAACTCCTCATTGTAATTATCTTCTTGTGAATGAGCGCAACTGTCACGTATCTTCTCAGAGATAAGCCACCACCATTCTAGTAAGCTTGTTTCCGATGCATTTTAGAGTTTCAGCTTATTTCCTTATTGAATAAAAACTAGTTTTACTATATATATGTTATTATGTGTTAAGAATCTTTTGATAATAATCTGTATTCATTTCATTCTGCAAATATATTCTAGATCATCTAAACAAGATATATATGAAGCTAATGTAATGTTGGAATATCAGTTTCATCGAGGGAAGTTTTGAAGGCATGACTCTCTAGGGGAAAAATTAAACTATCCATCAATAGAAAAACAAGCACATGATATGTTTAGGGCTATGAAGAAATTTACACTCATGGTATTCCTAGTGACCCAGACTCATGGTATTCTGATTTGAAATACCTTTTCATGCAACATATCACAATGAAGAGGGGGGGGACTCAAATATTTGGAGGTTCCATGTACCTATTTTGGTTCAATTAATGAGAAAATGCACGATGAACCTCCATAGTTCTCTATAAAACAACATCTTCACAATTCAAGAAAAACAAAAATGCATAAAGTGTTCACCGTTCCTATGATTTTTATCAACCAAGAAAAATGACAAGAGTAGAGAGAGGAGCATATTGTCAAGATCATAAGGGTCACAAGAAAATGTAAAAGAGTCAAATCAAGCAATATATGTGCTTAATTTTAGAGATATCTTGCTTGATCCATATCCTACTCCTTTTTGGCCACCCACACCATTGATCTCAACCTTGTAATCGCTCATCTCTTTGTTCATGTTACTTTTCTTGGTCATAAAAAATGACAAAGATGGTTCTCCCTTTCTATCTTTTTATTTTCTCGGCCATTTACATTTTTGAGAATGCCCTTCAATAGAAACATTCCCATGTAAGGATCACAATAATATATTCTTGAATGATTAAATTTAAGATATCCCAAAGACCATATGAATGTTGGTCATGTCATTAAACATAACCAATGTGCTCCTCCACCATTGTCAGCTCCAATTCTTCACCATGAAGTTTTTAACTCTAGTCCCCCTAAATAAATACACCTAAAATGTATAAAGTTTTCCCCAGTTGGGCCACATTAGAACTACAATGGGTTTCCTTGTGGCAGGGTATTGTAGGATCATGGTGAGCTTGTCCATTAATTCCTCTTGTCATTTTTCATTCCGGAAAATTTCTATGGTGGTGATTGTTGAGGAAAAGATATGAATTGATCTTACTCAAGCATTTTCAGACTTTACTTTGCCAAAGAAAAGTAGACAGTAATATCACCCTATGTTTATAGCCAACAAAAATAACATCCTTACTCACAAGTATTAATTACGAGTGCTTAGGCTAGTCTTTTATCAACAAAAAAGCTTGCTGGAAATTCACTTTTTATGTAATTTTCTGAATATATCACAAAAGAGAATTAGGTTGTTATGAATATATGAATGAATGAAAGCTGAATGATCTCAACATAAACTCAAAGAGAAAACCTTAGCATGATTTTTCTTATATCCTCCTCTTGTTCCTCCCTTTCCTTTTGCTTTTAACAAATTAGAATTGGTTGAAGAATTTGAACCAATTCATTAGTTAAGTTAATTAAAAGACTCAACTAACTTTAGTTAGGGGGGAGAGTAATAATTATAATAAGGGTCATAAATAATAATAACTAGTCGGTGGGACCCCTTGTGACTCCCTTCAGTTCATAACAATCATAATAATCATAACATAACCATTAATTAATCAAAACACACCTCCTTGTGCCTCCCCTCAACACAATCACTTTTGGTAATTTAAGCTCATGAAATTTGAAGTTATTTCAAAAATAATAATCATATATCCAAAATAAACATGTTGTCCAAAGATCCCTGAAGTCAAATGTCATAAAAAGATAGATAGAATAAAACTCAAAGTCATATTTTCCCTTGTTGATGTTATTATCCTTTAGTCCCTCTTTTTGATAGAGGTGTGAGAGGCCTCTGTTTTTAGCCTTTTATTTGAATAGTGCATCCCTGCATGCATGATTGATTAGAAAATGATCTTTTATTTAACCATACATGAAAACTCTTTTTAAAACATGAAATGGATTTTGGCTCAGCAATATATTAGACTCATGCAATCCAATCCATACAAATTGTTTTACTATTAATCAACGAGCAGGGGGTGAAACAGGGTTCTGGGATATGTGAGGGGGTTGTATTGAGCAAAAATATGATATAATGGGGGAAAAAAACATGGTTATTTCTCAATGACAACAACAATCAACTGTAAAGCAACCAATAAAACCTCACTGCAATTCACACAAGACACTGCCACTTCCATCTATTTTAGCACAGGAATTCACTTGATTGTAATCAATATCGGAACATGGATTGAAAAAATGAATATGGGAAGGTGATTGTTGGCCCTCGACCAAGTTTTGGGAGTTTCTTGGTCATGTTGACCTATTTTGGGTCTTCGACATCCTATCGAAGGAGGAGCGCAAGATGAATCGGAAATCACGGGATCTCAGCCCCTTTTGGTGTTGGATCATGTTGTCATTGATGCCAATGGTTTGTCATTGATGCCAATGGTTTGATTACTTGGGAGATTGTTGGATCATATGTCATTGATGTAAATGGTTTGGTTTGATTGATGTCATTGGTTGATGTCAAGTAATTGATTTATATGATTCCCTTGATGAGAATGTTATATGTCAAAGTGGAAACCAATCGATGCAAAGGTAAACAAATGGATGAACTCCAAAGTGGTCCCCTTATGGTGAAAGCCCTCACGGGAAGACGCTTTATGGATTGAGTTATCCTAGAAGA
>ML794513.1:0-28669 GCA_009831015.1 Picea engelmannii
GCCTTTAAAACATTGATTAGATCTATCAAATATGAAATAAATATTTGAATGTAGAAGTCTTTGAAAACCCTAAATTGTGTAAATACTCATCAATCTTGGCATACCATGCTTGTTCCCCCCCTTGCTCTTTTTTTATGCTGTAAAAGAAAATCTTAGAGTTTCCTTTCGTTTTTGACTTGAATGTGTCGATATTCACCCTTGTTGATATAACTTAGGTATATCTTTTGATGTGACAAACTTTTCCTCAATACCCCTTTTTGTTGTCATCTAGAATCAATGTGCCAAACACACCTCATTCAATGATATAGCATGTTTAAAAGACGCTAGAGCTACTAAATGAATTATTGGCCCCAATAGCATGTAAGCTTAGCCAATAGTTCAATACTTATCTGACACAAAGCAAAGCAAGGAACATAATATCCATACAATTAAATAAACCATAATTCACATGTACAAGTGGCACCCAAGGTGGATGCCTTAATTTTATTTAGATGAAGAATGTTACAATGTACAACATAAGAGCACAACCAAATGCATGTAGCTCTTTTATAGACTACAATTACATAAGGCACAAATGCCTACAATAATTATCAATCCATCCCCTAAAGCAATTGTAGGCTTGCTTTTTGTAGGTCTTGTCTTCTTTTTCTATTCACTTAGCTAATGACAAGTTCATCCCATTGCCCCAACCCTAAACATAACACAACTACAAAACACTTTGAACTCTTCTGTGAATGACTCTCTTGAATTCCTTAGCACTCTTGAGGCATCCTCCTTTTATAGTAGACTTGCCTTACACTTGCCTTCTTCTTAGGATACATGCAAGCCCTTTCAATTCCAAGTGGATTGAAGTGCCCAATCCTCCAACAAAACTGTGCCCCTCGTGACTTGTCCGCCAACATCCATGTCCCATGGTGTCATGCCTCACGCACCACATGCTCACAACATCCAATAGTGCATTGAATAATGCATCCAAGTCCAATTGTCATGTATCCAAGTGAACCTAGAAGGTGCGCTCGACAAAGCACTTCCAAGTGCACTCAGTTGACATGCACCCAAAACGTGCACCTAGCCAATGTGCACCCAAGTGTGTCCCACCGATTTGCACCTAGCCAACATGCACCCAACCAAGTCATCTATATGCCAATGATGTTCTTCTTTTGCACTTTGTCTGTCATGGATAGTGCATGCCCACAGATGGTGGTAGCCTTCTTTGCCTCCCCTCTCCAAGTTCTCTCCCAAACTTCTCTTGGTGCATTCAACCAATGAGCGAGATGTCAAGGTCTGTAACCTAGTTTTTGTGCAAGGGCATCCAACCAATCCACAATGCACCTTGACAATGTGTAAGGGCATCCAAAACCGACTCTTCTAGCCATCAACCTTCTATTGTATACATCTGTGCTAGCCAATAACCATTGAGGTGATCTTGTGGTGGAGGTACCTGAAGCAATTCAAGGCCAAAGCCTTACATATACCATCTAACCTATTGCTCATCATTCATACCTTATTTTTCTTAATGTAATGTAAACATATATTTCTTTTATTTTTTTTTACAAATAAAACATATCTTAGAATGTTTCAATAGGTTTTGAGTCAAGAGTACCATGTAATAAATAATGGGAACATCTTGTGTGACCATATGAATTTCCTCATAATAAAAACCCAAAAACCCAAGTTCCGTGCTTTTATATATTTCTTTTATGTTTTTTCTACCGAGACTTCAAGTGAGGAGTAATCAATATGGTTGAGATGGGTGTTTAGTGAGATTATGTTGTCGAGTTGGTGTTGGAGTGGACAATGGGTGCAATAGTAACTTTTTATCATAACGATATTAAACATTATCATATACCTGTCATTATTGGATATGATAAGTATGCCAATATACTTAATTACCTAGTCAACTTCCTTGTGTTACAATACCGATGATAGCGCGACTCACAAAAGTTGGTAGAGTTGTGTCCTTGTTAATCACACGGTCCAACTTCAGACGTACAATTTTCAAAGCCGATGATAGCGCCGTCTTCTCGGCTGAACTAAAGATGGTTGTTGAAACGGACTTGTCCCCTTGTTAATGAGATGGTTCAACTTGTTAGGAAGACTCTTAGTCCAATCCACCATCTCTAGTTAATGTACTAATTTGGAATATTGAAAGAGGCTTGAAGTTTCTCTTCTTAACCCTTTTCAAAAATGAAATTAGGGATTTAATGGATTAATTTGTAATATTTAATGGTTTGGGAGTGATTAAGATAACATGAATGGAGTTTGAGATTGAAGATATTTAAAAAAGAAAGTGTTTAAAGGGATGGTTTGAAGGAGGAAGTTATTATATTAAAGTATTATTTGAGAAATATGGGGACGAAAATGATAATGGAATATATACAGATATATTATTATATAAAAAAAATAGTAAGAGTGTTTTTTTAACATTTTAAATAAAGAAAAAGTGAGTGATATATTACAATGAATTTATATTTTTGAGGCGAATTTGAGTTTTATATTTTAAAATGAATTTAATGTTGATTACTTTTTTGAATGTTAAAAGAATCTACGTGTTTTTTTCTTTTCTTGAATAATGGAGTGGTAAGAGAAGAAGTCATCCAGGGATAATAGCTAGTGTTAGGGTCCTATCCTAACCCCCTACGTAGATAGATAGGTTGCTATGTATGAAGGTCATCTCTAGTAAATAAGGCACATGTAGTAGTGTGAAAGCAATAAATGTAAGAAAGTTTACTAGAAGGTTTCACCTGCTAGAAAGTTCATTTTCTAGAATGTTCCTAGGAGGTATATAGAACTATATAAAGAAGTAGAAGCAATGTAATGAGATGTCTTGTGAAGTATATTGTAATCAAAACTTTGCTTAAATGACAGTTACCCCCTCAAAGAGGCAAGTGGACATTACTCTCATTAGTAAAGGTATATAACATTTTGTGGTATTCTAGTTCTTTATTTGGCTATTGTGGTTGCAATTTGTTGTTTTTGCACTAAATATACATAAAATATGTTATTTCTACTATGCGTCTTCCAATTTACTAATAAAGAACCCCACAAGTAGTTTATGAGCACTTTCTTGAGCCCATAATTTAGAGCATTTTTTTCAAGTTGTAGATGTATTTCAATGTCTATAAATAAAATAATGGGTAAATCTGTGATAGGGAAATAATACACGTAGGAAATACGAACGGTTTCACCTAGTTGGACATCCTTGTGACCATTGTTACCTAAAACCATATTTAGATAAGTTGATCATTCGTCTTGTTGCTATAATGGCATGGAGAACAACACTCAAGAAGATTACTATCTAGTACCTAGGTAATCGGGTAGTACAACTGAGGGTACACACAAGCATCAAATTGGGCCAAGTACTATTATTGGACCATGCACATATATCAAAGAGATATAACACTTGGTGCTCCCTTGTCATTAGGATGCTTGAAACCCTACTCCCTGCTACCATTCCACGAAATTCCCACGTAAATGGTTGTGTTGCAAATTTGTTCATTCTATCATTGGAAACCATGTTCATGCTACCAATCCCTCTCCATCCTCTCCACCCCTCAAGATCCACAAGTTAACCCATGCTGAAATTGCAAAGCACCAACTTAAAGGTCTCTGCTACAATTGTGATGACAAATATTTTCTTGGGCATAAATTTAAGGAGAAAAAACTCTTTATGGCCATTTCATAGGACATTCTGGATGATGAAGCCAAAACTATAACTTAGGAGACTCTACCTCTATATATTCTGCAGGATGTGAAACCAAAAATATCCCTGCATGCCTTGACTAGTATTTCGGCTCCCCAAACCCTCAAATTTATTGGCTACATCAAACATTGCAAAGTCCTTATATTAATTGATAATGGTAGCACCCATAATTTGATTCACCAATGTGTAGCCCAAGAAACACACTGCTATATCCATGTTGTGAACAACTTATAGATCATCATTGTCGGTTCCATGAAATGCGGTGGTCATTGTGAAAATGTGAAACTTCAAATGTGTGATTAGTCCTTGAAACGCCACTTGTTTGTTATTGAAATGGGTGGTTGTGGCATTTTTTTGGGTGTTGAATGGTTACAGACATTAGGTCCCATCACCATGGATTTCCACGAGTTATACATGAGTTTCCAACATGAGGGACATCACTACACTTTCAAAGGAATCACAGTCGGTTCTCTAGAGATCATTAGCTCCTACCATATGGAATTTTATTTAAATAAAGGGCATTCATGCATTGTGGCTCAATTCCATTCCATTCAATCCTTTGAGATACCTTCTGGACCCATCCATCTTGACATGTTGTTAGTCTAAGCCAAACACCAATCCAAATTTGAAACGCCCTAAGGCCTACCACCTTCCTGAGGTGAGCATGACCATTCTATTCCGCTCATACCAAGTAGCCTCCCACTCATTGTATGCCCTTATCACGATTCATTTGCCCCAAAAAATGAAATAAAAAAGATAGTTTAGGAGTTGTCAGCCATTGGTGTCACCCACCCTAGTACCAGTCCTTATTCATCACTCATTGTCATGGTTCTCAAGAAAGAAGGAACTTAGCGCATGTGTCCAAAATTTAAATATCTCAAAGAAATAATAGTCAAGGACAAGTTTCTCATTCCCATCATTGACGACCTTTTGGATGAGCTCAAAGGCACTCAATTATTCACCAAACTTGATCTCTCTTCTGAATATCACCAAATGCGCATGAAGGAGGAAGATATTCTTAAAACTTCTTTTTGTACTCATGAATGCCATTACAAGTTCTTCATGATTCCCTTTGGCCTTTGCAATTAGCCTTCCACCTTCCAGAGTCTCTTGAACAACATATTTCAACCCTTTATCCATCATTTGGTCCTTGTCTTTTTCGATGACATCTTGATCTACTATAAAACTTGGCACGCCATGTCACCCATATGGATCAGGTCTTACAACTACTTATTAATCATCAACTCTTTCTCAAGATGTCCAAATACGCCTTTGGTGTTTGGGCCGTATATTTTAGTCACGATGGTGTACATGTGAATCTGAAGAAAAATGAAGCAATGAAGGATTGGCCACGTCCCAACACCCTTAAAAGTTTAAGAGTTTTTCTTCGTCTCACTTGCTACTATAAAAAGTTCGTCAAGAACTATGGTAATATTGGAGCTCCCCTCACAACCTTTCTTAAAAATATGCTTTCAATTGGAATGAATTCGTAGACCAGGCCTTTCGAGATTTTAAGAATGCTATGTGTACAACCCATGTACTCGCTTTGTCAGAATTCAACAAGACCTTTGTATTTAAATGTGATGCCTCTAATAAAGGCATGAGAGTAGTACTCATGCAAGAGGGAAGACCATTGGCCTTTACCAACAAACAACTATGTGAGAGGAACTTGGGAAAATCCACCAACGAAAAAGAAATGATGGATATATTGTATGCTATGGATATTTGGCATCCAAACTTGCTTGAGCAATGTTTCCATATTTAAAAAGATCATCATAGTCTGAAATAATTCCTGGAGAAAAGGATTTTGTCCCCCAAGAAACATAAATGGGTCACCAAAATGTTGGGATATAATAATGAGATAATTTATAATAAAGGCAAGGAGAATGTGGTATCAATTTCTCTCTCTCAAAAGTATGAAGAGGAAGGGTCTCTATTTTTAGTGTCCTTCATAGTAGAAGATTGGTTGAATGATGTTAGCAAAGAATGGTTTATAGATCCCAAGATCACCCACTTGAAACAACAAATACAAATGTCACCCCATGCATATCATGGTTACAGTTGGAAAAATGAAGAGCTTCACTATAAAGGAAAAATGTATTTGAACAAGCAATTCCCCTTTAAATTGGAAATTTAGATGAACTTGGTGCCTCTCCAAGAACAATTCATTATGGTTTTCATAGAACATATGAAAGGATCAAATGCTTAATTTTTTTGGGAAGGAATGAATAGAAACATCTACATTGTTGTGTCAGAATGCAACCTTTTCCAACAACACAAGGGAGAAACAATGAAACCTCTAGGAGAACTACAACCTTTACCCATTTTTCCAACTATATGGACTGACAGTTTTATGGAATTCATTGTGGGGTTACCTAAATCCGGCAATAAATTCGTCATCATGGTTGTGGTTGACAACCTTTCCAAATATGCTCATGTTTTTTCTACCACTTTAAAGCCTCCATGGTTTCTCAAGTATTCATGGATAATATTTTTAAACTCCATGGTATGCCATTGTCTATTGTAACAAAACGTGACCCCACTTTCAATAGAAATTTATGCCAAGAGTCATTTCGACTTCAGGGCACTCAATTGAATCTTAGCATTGCCTATCACCCCTAGAATCATGGCCAGACTGAAGCTATCAATAAGTGTTTGGAAGCATATTCCAGGTGTTTTACTTCAAAATGACAACTTCAATGGGTTCAGTGGTTACCCCTTACTGAATGGTGGTATTATACAACTTAGCATGGTGCCACTCGAATGAATCCCTTTGAGGTTATCTATGGCCAAAATCCCCAATTAGTACTATCCTACTTACCTAGAGTCTCTAAGGTGTAGGAAGTTGACAAAACCCTCATAGCTTGGGTCAATGTTCTCTACACACTCAATGAATATGGTAATGGCTCAAAATAAAATGTAGCAAGATGATCAACATCATTATGAATGCCATTTTGAAGAAGAGGATTAATTTTTCCTTCATCCACAACCTTATAAGAAAACCTGTCTCAAAGAAAACCACCACTGGAATCTTGTTCCAAAGTTTTATGGCCCCTATAAATTCCTCAATTGTATTGAGACATTGGCTTACAAATTGGAACTTTCAAGATTTCATGTCTCTTGCTTAAAGAAAGTGGTTGGATCTAATAGTCGTATTCAAACTAACCTTCTAGAACTAGATGAAGAGGGTTACATTTGGTTATATCCTAAGACCATGATCGACAAAAGAGAGCATCGTCTCCACTGATGCACTATCTAGGAGTTCTTGATACAATATAAGGATACATCATTTGAAGATGCCACATGGGAAACAATAGATATCCTTTGAAAATTCCCTCATCTCCAACCTTGAGGAAAATGCTTCTTTTTAAGGGGGAGGGCATGTTAGGGTCCTACCCTAACCCGCTAAGTAGATAGATAGGTTTCTATGTATGGAGACCATCTATAGTAAATAAGGCCCATGTAGTAGTGTGAAAGAAATAATTGTAAGAAGGCTTACTAGAAGGTTCCACTTACTAGAAAGTTCCTTCTCTAGAATGTTCCTACTAGGTAGATATAACTATATAAATAAGTAGAAGAAATGTAATGAGATGTATTTAGAAGTATATTGTAACCAGAGCTTTGCTCAATTGGAGGTTTCCCCCTCAAAGAGGAAAGTGAACATTTCTCCCATCAATAAAGGGATAACATTTTGTGGTATTATGGTTCTTTATTTGGCTATTGTGGTTTTAATCTATCATTTTTGCAATCAATCTGGGTAAAATATATTATTTTTTCTTTGCATATTCTAATAAATAATACCATATATTGAATGGTTAGGAGTTAGATCTCTCACTCTTCCCACCTAAGTTCAATCCATGACAAGACATTAGGTTTGTTGTGATAAGGCTAGAAGGGTAGATGCCCCCCAAGAGTGGGACCCCCTCCATAACAAGTGTGTTTCTAGATGTCTTGACCCTTGCTAAGCCATATGTTCTTGGTATATCTAGCTTGTGGGCTATTGGATACTCTTGGGTTATAGTGGAAGCCAGTTGGTTTGATTCCGAGTCTAGCTCAAATCACTCTAACAGGTTACCATTTCCCCATGTTTAATAAAAGAGTAAGAGAATAAGTCGTGTATGGAGTTAAATCTACATATATGTAACAACATTCTCTAGAAGTAAGTAATATTTGTAATGAAAATAGAAACACATATGGTATTCATAATGGACCCAACATCTCAAAGTGTAATGATCTTTGCATAGACAATGATATCTCCCATAAATTTCATGACGGGTTGAAGAGGAGAAAATAGAGTCTTCATCCAATTCTAATTCCCTATTATATAGTTTAAATATATATTAGTTACAAGGGATATCATAGTCAATGCACATTCTTAGTTGTTGAGTATGACATATGCAACCTTGTAACCAAAGGTGAATCTTTTCTTGCTTTAATTATAAACTATTAATGAGTATTCCACACATATTCTTCTAGTAACTTCTCTTTGTTTCACATTGTGTTAGAGAAAGCTTGGATTTAATATCCTTATGGAGAGGAGTCGAATTCTAGGGATCCACATATCCAAAATTGTTGTTAATTTCTATTTATGTATGCAGAATTTTGGATCCATTATTAGAGTTGATTGCTTAAGTTTGATGTTTATATGGTTATTGTTGTTCATTGTGACACATTGGTTGTTGTTGAAGACTTATATGTGATGGTGCTTGTAGCAAAGAATCTAGTTGTTCATTTTTTTTATTATTTTTATTTTACAAATGTTATTGGTGTTTAGCTAACTTGTGGTGAAGGGTCTATTACAACACATGTAAAAAACATTACCAAAAAACAATGTGGTTTTCAACATGCCTCTACCAGAGCCAAAAGTGATGTGGGTTGAGGAGGTGGGGGGACAATGACCCAACAAATTAGAAGAGAGACCATTAAAGCATACTAAAAAATGGTCTTGCAAAGAAAATACAGGTTCCTCAACATGCCTCCAAGTCATATGTTGGAAGAGGGAGTTGCTTGAGGTCTTCAAAGGGCATGGACATCGACATACTCATTTGTTATCAATAGATACTTGGTTGTAGGGAGATATTGGAAACTACATCCAACATCCACGTGGATACAAAATTGTAATGAACATACGTTCTCATTTGGAATTGAACGTGTGTGAAGAAAAACATTACAATTGTTGGAATAAATGTATTATGTATAATATGTAGAGAAAATCCATAACCTCTTAAAAAAATACATATGCATCCTTGTAACTAAAAATGTTTTTTTTTACTTTAATAATAAATTAGTTATGAGTGTTCTTCACATATTATTTCTTTTTTTTAATGAGAACAAATCCTACACTGCTCGAAATGAAAGCTTAAAATGAAAGTGAATGTTATCACAACTTGTACTCTTAAAATAATTTGAAATAATAATAAAAAACATTTTTAATTTAAAAATAAAATACATTATTAATGATAAAGTTTATAAAAACCCCGAAAGTCAAGTATAAAATTAACAATTATCATATATCATCATAGAGTTTTTGAAACTTTACTAGTTGTTTCACCCTCATTGTACCAAAAGTACTAATTGTTTAAAATATATAAAATTAGGAGGTATACAAAATCAACTACTATCATGATTTACCTACCACTCAATATATTTCTATATCATTATGTATAAGTTCTTAGAGATAGTCCTCAAAATATTGTAATTGTGATTAAAAATATTAGAAATATCAAAATGTATAAAACGAAATAAGTACATGATATTACATAAAATATAATATAAGATGATACACTCTTTAATGTAATTATATATGAATCAAAAAATGTAAATTTATATTTATAATAAATACAAAAAGTTATATTTTATAGTTGTTATAAGAGCATTTTGTAAGATATGGAAAGATTATTCTTCTTATATTTAATAAATAAATATTAATATTATATATTAGTGTACATTTTATTATTGAATTAATGAAAATTTTAATGGTTCTCGATCTTATTTTTTTTTTTCCTTTTTTCTTTTTAACTTCATACCATAGTTTTAGAGAAGGGTTCATGGTGACAAACAACAAATTAGAAATTAGATGATCAAGATTTAAAGGAGAAATTGGATGTCCAATATTCCAAAGGAGAGCCAATTCCTTATTGGAATAGAAGTTGTCAGAGTTGTATCCTCTTTATTCCCTATATGGGACTTTAGTAGCAACTACCACCCTTGTAGAATTCTTATTGTCTTCTCTATCCATCGTAGAGACCATTGTTTCCTTAACTTGCATTTCGAGGCAACTGTATAACTTTTTTTTCCAAGGAATTTTTGTTTTAATCAATTTTCAAGTATGAAATCATAACATACATTTTGGCTACCTTGAAAGGATAAAAAACACATTGACTCTGAATTTTCTTGCACCAATCCCTTTCTCTCTCCTATACCTACATATTATAGTCATCATAGACTCCACTAGGGTGGTCTTCACTTTTTTTTTTCACACACGCGCGTGCGTAGAAACACACACACACACACACACATATTAACAAATACATAATTTATATTATAATAAAAAAGGAAACAACCAAGGCTAGCAATAAATTACATAGTGTTGGTTCAAAGAGTCTTTTGCAAAATTTAACATTTGTTTGAGGTTACGAAAATAATCTTACAACATATTAAAAGTAGATATCTCATGTTATCCTACATGTTCCCTTCTTCAAGAAAACACTTTAAATACATATAAATCTAAAATACATAATGTTAATGATAAACTTGACCACTACCCGCTTCTTCATGCCCATCATCAGTCTAAGGGGAGCTTTATTTCTCTATCTCCATTAGATCTCTTGGATGGCGGACCATATCTTCCTCCCTTAACTTAGCTAGGGTTGAATTATTTGTCCCTGTTGTTTGATGCCATTAATAAATATTCCTTGAAAAGATTAAGTGCTAGATTGTGCAATCTTCTTTGAGGATATCAATCATTTTCCTTTGTTGCACTAATAGGCTCATGATGTTTTCTTGTTGGCTGATGCATAAATGATCATTCATAGTAAATTTTGAAGACACTTAGAGTAGTGTTCTTCTTATGGATTGAATGGAGGCTTCATGTCATCCTATAACTCTCCTAAACTCCAACACATCCATGTTCTCCATATTGGTCAAACTTGCACAATAAAGATGATGTGGAAAGAAAAAAATAATGCCAGGATTTCTGGTTAAATAAACAAGAAGGATGCAACTAGGACTTCTATGGGTCAATAATTCAATGACTAAATTATTGATTAGGAAGCCACTGTGCCCAAAAGCTAAAGTCACTTTCTCATAATTCAAGGACGATGAGACATTTCCATCCCTGCAATCAATGTCCAAGCACAATGTCTCTGCAAATTTGAAATTCTCCCAAACTACTATGAAATTCCAGGCCTCTATAATTACCAATCTATCACTAAGACATTCCAAATGGCCTTAGATAAAGGTAGAAAAAATAAGAAAAATATCAAGTTCGAAACAAGCCCAATGACTAGAGATAACACTTATGATAAGAGACATGGGATTCCCTAGGAATCAAACACCATTTTCCACCACATTTCTTACAGAATTTCTCAAAAGAAATGCCTAAACCAATAAATAGATTCTAGAATTCAAACAACACCCGATTTTCCCAAAAAACTTCAGAGCGAATGTGCCAATGGGGAATAAATAACATAGAGAGACAGAACGAAGACAAGCTAAGAAAATTATGCAAGAGAGTATTAGAGGCATATATTAGGAAATATCGAATACCCTGCTCTCATAATAGGACATTGTGTGAATAAAAAAAAATCCAAAGAAAAAAAAGGCTGACAAACCACCCAAGGCCTACCAATTTACTCACTATATGGTTAGGCACACCACTAGACTAGTGGTAATGGAACTCAATTCTATACCTCGACAACAGAGCATGTACCAAACATTAATTGTGCATTCAATTACCATGAACCATAATTTTTTTTGCATGTTGTGCGGGGTGATATCTATCCTCAGATCACCCATCCCAAGGACTGGCTATTGCATTATAGAGATTTTCCTTATGCACTTAATAAATGAATATGAAAACCCACTCAACTAGGATACTAATGGGATAAGCATGGATTCATGACCCCCATTTTTTAACAAGGTGCTAAGACTTAGTTTAGTGGTTTGTTTATCCTAATGATCGACTTCTTCATTTAAATCTTGTTTAATGTGAAAGTAAGAGACTTTGACGAAAGAGTTGGCTTCCTACTTGACTTGAGAAAGGATAATTTTTAGTTTGTGTCCTTTTTGGATGGATTTACTGATCATTATCTTAATGACTATCATCAAATCCTTGAAAATTAAGAGGGATCAAATATTTGCTTCCTTGGAAAGAATAAGACCACACAAAGGGAATATGTTTCTGCCAAGTTGTTTGATAATTGGCCAAGGCCCCAAGAAAATGAAATGTGTAATATCCCCCCTATAATACCCAATGTAATCATGCTTATGTATATATAATATGTGGCTATGGCCAAGTGATGTAATATGCGAATTGTATTTCAAATTTTTAATAACAAAATGTGATACCAATTGCTAAGGGGACATGGAAAAGAGATGGGAGATGAATTAATCCACAAGAGGGGGGAGTTTCTAGGATAATGGCCAAGAGGGGTCAAAGGGGGAATTACCCATTTATATTAATTCAACCCATTTCCTAATTTTTCTAATGATATATGAACCTTCTAATTTCTGATTGAGTGTTCCCAAAGCCAATCATTGAATACATGTAATAGGGTGGGTGTGAGTAGTCACATTCCAAATTTATTGGGCACATGGGGGTTGATAAAATCATTTTGGGGAAGAGTGTGAGTCAAGAAAGGCAAGCCAAAGAGGAGGAAATTTGTATGGGTTGGGACAACCATTTTTACACATTGAGTTTTTGTGCATGAGGAGCAAGTAGAGAGGAGGAAAGAGAGCTTGAAGCTAGTGCATCCATGGAGGGCAAATTCTAGAGAAAGATGGAGTGTATTTGGAGATGGAAATTGAAGATCCAAGTTGTCAGGCCTAAAGAGTGAACTCCTGAGTGATTTTCACTAAAACAACAAGTGTTTGTTGTGTCTTGTTGGTATTTTTCCTAGCAACAAGTTCCCTTGAGTTCCTAGCTGAGATATTCCTAGTTACTTGTGCTAGAGAGGCCCTGATAAACAAATGGGATGCCTGAGGGACTGAGATTAGTGAAGGGGTACATTCCTTGGGTTGGGCAGGTCAAGAGGAAGAGAGCTGGCTGAAAATCAGGATAGTTGTAGGAGAATACTAGTGCTAAGTTGGTTGTGAGTTTTCTAAGTTGTGAGTAGACAACGAGAGACCACCCTCTTTTGTGGATTACTAGCCTTAGCTTGGGGGTGATTGGCTGTTGAGGCTTGGAAAAGTCGGTCTACATTTGGGTGGAACTTCCTTGCCAAGAAGTTGGTTTCACAAAATATTTAAAAGATAAGTGTTGTATCTTGCTGCCGTGTTATTTTACATGTGTTACTGCTATGCATGATCTCTGTGTATGAGAAATATTATATGTTGTTGTGTTGAGTTATTAAATTGTATTTCATGTATTTTTAGCCTATTGTAGATGCATGCAATTAAATGGTAATAGAGAGTAGTTAAATTTGGATGTAACTGTAGCTGATAAGCTACATGAGTTTATTTAGTTAGCAAATATTTCGTTTTTATGAGTTTTCCGCACCGTAATGTCCCTTGGTTGGGCTAGGGAACGTTACATTATGGTATTAGAGCGTCTGGTTCAAACAACGAGCTTTTATGGGCTAGAACCAAAGAAAATTTATGAAATTCGTTGTTGTATATTTTGTCTGTGACAGATTTGGGGAAAAACAAAGAATTTAGAGAGAAATCCTCAATTTTGTGGGAAAAATTTGAGTTTGAATGACTTCAGATGATTTAAGAAGGGTAATGGAGTAGAGAAATAAAGTTGTAGAGCCAAATTCGACTTGGAATGGTCGAAATTCCAGTTTTAATGGTCGCCTGTAGAGTTTCAGGCTGTTTGGAGAATTGATGATCGAGATCTCTTTTGATCGCGAGATCGACGAATGAGATTTGTCAAGATAAATTTTAAAATTCATAAGGTATTGGTCATTTGAAAGGGTGAGTAAATGGACAACTGTAATTAATTTTCGACAGTTTTGGAAATGGATCAATTTGACAGTTTGTATTCATTTTGTCCATTTTGAAAGGTAGATCCAATCAACGACCATGATTCATTTTGCTGGTTTTTTGGGAAATGGATCAAATCGACGATCTGTATTCATTTCGGTTGTTTTGAAAGGTTGATCCAATCAATGGACATGATTCATTTCCATGGGTTTTTTAAATGGATTAGATCAACGAGTTAGATTCGTCAGGGGTTTTGGTTAAAAATTTCTAAGTGTGGAAATTTACCAAGAGAAATAATCGATGACTGATGGTTGGGTCGGTTGAAATTGCAAAGAGTTTGGTTCGACCAAAGGACATATTTGACCACCGATGGCCGACGGTCGATGTTGGCCAAATCTCACGAAGCATTTTCAATTGCAGATGACTGATGAGCCAGTGGTTGGGCATCGACCAATTCAACGAAGTGTTTCGAATCAAGCAACAAAATTCGTCGATGACCAATGACCCAATGGATGGGCATCAACCAATTTGGCGAGGTGTTTGGATCATCAAAGAGAATTGATTGATAATCGATGGGGGGAAGGAGGGTGATGATGTGTCATGCCAAATCCACATCCACATGTCCATCAATGTCAACAGTTGCCATGTTAGCCAATAGAAGTGGTCGATGGCTGATGGTCAGGTCGATTGATTTGGTGAATCATTTTCGATATTTTTCGAGGATCATCGACTTTTGATGGGTTAATGGTCAGGCATCAGGTGAAGTAATGAAGAGTTTCATTCACCAACGAAGATCACTGGTGGTACAAGAAAACAAATTTGGTTCTTATACGAGGAATGGAGTTATGGAAGATGCTCAGGTATCTTACAGCCATGAGGAAGACATCATAGGTATGCATGTCAGCATGGGGAATGCTGAGACAATCAAATGGAAGAAGAGATAGGCAGGAGCCTGTCACTATGAGAAGATTGCATAGAGAAGTGCAGAGCTATAGAGATGATAATGAAAGGATTATGAAGTCCGAGGAAGAGATAATTTATATCTTAAACATGTTTCATAAGAAAGTTAACAAGGACTCTGGAACTAAGCAAGAAACTAGTGCTAGACAAGTGTCAGTATCTATATTCCATAGAAAAAGGGATGATCATAGAAATAATAGGAAGTCAAGAGGAATGAGCAGGCACCATCATTCACCAAAGCAATCCACCAGAAGAACTCATGCAATTTTAGGGCTAGGGAGGATCCCGAGTGTGTCTCTTGTTAGGATACAAAGAACAAGGCCTAAGGAAGACATCTTGCAAGGTGAAATCATGAATATTAATCCACCAAATTTCAAATGGTGAGCACATGAAAGGAGAAGAGGTCAAGCCTTGGCTGTTGGAAATGAAGAAATATTTCTAGCTTCATGATTACTCCTCACGGGTTGAAGCTAGAATTGCCACCTACCACTTGCAAGGAAAGGCAATAATGTGGTGGGATCAACTTAATCAAGCCAAGAACCTGGATGAGAAGAGGATCTCGTGGAGGCAGTTTAAAGGATAATTCCAAGAGAAATATTTTTTTGAGCATTACTATGAAAGAAAGTTGAAAGAGTTCTTTGAACTCAAGTTGGGAACCATGACAATGGATGAATATAAAAATAAGTTCTTTCAATTGTTGAAGTATGTTGACATCATTAAGATGAGAAAGTCAAAATACAAATGTTTCTAAGTGGGTCACCCTCCTTCTATAGTGACAAGATTTAATATGACAACCCCAAGACTTTGGAGGAAACCATAAGGAGAGAAAGACATCTTTATAAGTAGAGAAAAGGAAGGTCAATGTCCTAAAAGGCTTGGAATGAAAAGATGAAAGGGAAAAAGGATCAAAGGAAGAAAGGTTTTAAGCCACCCTTTTTATGAATAACTCCCAAGCAAATCAATAAGGTCAGTCAACCCAAAATGATTAAAAGACAAAAACTTCATTTGGAAATAGGCCAAGGAAACAACATGTTCAATGTTGGGGATGTGAGGGAAATCACTTATATAGGGAATGCCCTCACAAAGGGGAAAAAATGAGGAATGCCCACAACATTCAAGAGGATGAAATAGTGGAAGCTATGGGAGGAAACATGCCAAGGATTTATGTAGCCTTGGACAACAAGCAAACAAAATATCAATCCCCCATAATCGAAGTGGAAGGTAAGATTGATAACAAACCCATAACAATTTTGATTGATTATGGAGCTATCCATAGTTACATAAATGCTAACATTGTTGAAATATTTCACTTGCAAATGAGCAAGCATAATAAATCTTGGTTAGTTCAATTAGCCATGGGATATAAGAGAAAGATCAATGAGTTCGTTAAAGATTGCCAAATAGACATGAATGGACTCAACACAAAGGTGGACATAAAAATCATACCATTGGGTTTATATGATTGTCTAATTGGCGTGGATTGGTTGGAAAAACACCATACTGTCCTAGATTGTTACAACAAGACAATCACATGTCTCATTAAAGAAGGGTAGCAAGGGGCAAGATACAAGACATTCCAAGAGCTGTAGCTATTAGAGAAATTTTAGGTATACAGTTGAAGAAGAGTTTTAGGAAGGGATGCCATATTTTTGTAGCCCATATGGAAGAGGCATCCAAAGATAAAGCGGAGCGCATTGAAGACCATCCGGTCTTGAGATATTTTGAAGATGTTTTTAGAGAAATCTTAGGATTTCCACCAAAGAGAGACATTGATTTCTCTATTGATTTGGTGCCATGAGTTTCCCCAATGTCCAAGACACCTTACAAAATGGGCAGGCTAGAATTGAAAGAGTTGGAAATGCAACTTGAAGAGTTGTTAAATAAGGGGTATATATGCCCAAGTGTGTCACGTTGGGGAGCCTTGATTAATTTTTTGAAGAAGAAAGATGGAACCTTAAGGTTATGTATTGATTTAAAACAACTTAATAAGGTCACCATAAACAACAAATATCCTTTTCCCAGAATTGATGATTTGCTTGATCAACTGAAAGGTGCAAGCATATTTTCCAAGATTGACTTGAGATCAAGTTATCATCAAGTTAGGATAAAAGAAGAAGACATCAACGAGAAAACATTCATGAAAAAATATGGGCATTATGAATTCACGATAGTTCTATTTGGACTATCAAATGTCCCAACAATTTTTATGTGCACGATGAATGGAGTGTTCAGGGAGTACTTGGAAAAGTTTGTAATTGTGTTCCTAGATGATATAATCATCTATTCTAAGTCATAAGAGGAATATGAGAAACATTTAAGAATGGTGTTGCAAGTTTTAAAAGAGCATACATTGTATGCTAAACTAAGTAAGTGCATATTTTACCAAAAGAAGATTCACTACTTGGGGCATATCATTTCAGAAGATGGGATAACAATGGATCTTGAAAATATAGAGGCCATTAAAGGATGGTCAACGCCAAACAATGTAATGTATGTCATCTCATTCATGGGTCTTGTCTTTTATTACCAAAGATTCATAAAAGGATTTTCAAAGATTGTAAGTCCAATCACTTCTTTACAAAATAAGGGAGTGAAGTTTCAATGGACTTCCAAGTGTGAAGAGAGTTTTCAATAGTTGAAGGAAATATTGACAAGTGTGCCAGTATTGAAGATTGCAGACCCAAATGAATGTTTTTTTGTGTGCACCGATGCATGCAAGGAAGGGCTCGGTGGAGTCCTTAGTCAAAAGGATCATGTGGTATGCTATGAGTCCAGAAATTTAAAGGAGCATGAAAGAAATTATGCTACCCATGATCTAGAGTTAAGTAATTGTACATGCATTAAAAATGTGGATACATTACCTTATGGGTAATCAATTCGAGCTAAGGACAGACCACTATGGTCTAAAGCATTTGTTTGGAAAACCAACATTAAATGCCCAAAAACCTAGATGGCTGAAATTTTTGAGTGAATATGACTTTGAAATTAAACATATAAAAGGCAAGGAAAATCAAGTGGATGATGCACTCAATGAGAGAGCTCATGAAGTGCATGTTGCATCCATTAGTATGTATAGGATTGATAAGAAAGATCAAATTATTGCAACAAAAAATTCAGATAAGCATTATCTAAAAGTAAAAGAGATATTACAACATGGTAATTTTCAATAGAAATTTGATTCTTATGAGCTGAAAGAAGATGGAGTTCTCATGTACAAGGGAAAAGTGTATGTGCCAAATGCCAATGATCTGAAATATGTAGTTCTGAAGGAAATTCATAATGTGTCTTATGTCGGGCACCCAAGATATCATAAGACAATTGCAACTATGAGAAGCCAATACTTTTTGCCAGGAATGAAAAAGGAAGTGGATAATTACATAGCCAGATGTCTAGAATGCCAAAAGGTAAAGACATAACATAAACATCCAATGGGTTTTCTACAACCATTGCCCATTTTAGAATGGAAGTGGGAAGTTGTTACAGTTGATTTTATTACAAAGCTACCTCGAACAATGAAGCAACATGATTCCATCATGGTGGTCGTGGATAAATTGACTAAGACAACACATTTTATTCCTGTGAAGACTGCACACAAGGCAACAAATATTCCATATATATATATATATATATATATATATATATATATATAAGAAGTTGCCAGGCTACATGGAGTGCTTAAAGAAACAATTTCAGTTAGAGATCCAAAGTTTACTTCCAATTTTTGGAAAGGTTTGTTGAAAGTATTTGGAACAAATTTAAATCTTAGTATAGTATATCACCTAGATTCAGATGGGAAAACATAGAGGACCAACATAATAATTGAGAACATGCTCATAATGTATTTAATGGATCAAACATCAAAGTGGGAGTATTATATTCATTTAGTTGAATTTCCTACACCAATGGGTATTAAGCCTCATTGAAAATGAGTCCGTTTGAATAATTGTATGGAAAAAAATTTAACACACCAATGAGTTGGGATAATCCAACAGACATAGCAGTTGTTGGGACAAACTTGTTAAAGGAAATGGAAGAACAAATGACAAAGACAAAGTAGATTTTAAAGGCTACCCATGATAGGAAGAAAAACTATGCAGACACGAATATAGTGTTTAGATATTTTAAAGTGGGCGAACATGTAGTTTTAAAAGTCAAGGAAAAGAGAAGTTTGCTAAGATTAGGAAGTTTCCCAAAGCTAAAAGCAAGATATTGTGTTAATTTTGAAATCTTAGAAAAGATAGGGCCAATTGCATACACGCTAGCATTTCCTGTATCCATGAGAGTACATAATGTATTTCATGTATCATTATTAAAGAAGTATGTGCTTGACCCTAACCACCTAATTGATTGGAATGTGATCCAGGTGGAGCACGAATGGGATTTCCGGGTGGAACTAGTACACATCCTGGACTGGAAAGTCAAAGTTCTCAGGAACAAGGCTAGAGGTATGGTAAAGTTTCAATGGACCTACTACGGTCTTGAAGATGCTATATGGGAGCATGAAGAAAACATGCAGTAAGAATACCCATAAATTTTTGACAATTTTGAAGGAAACAGAATGCAAGACTCCATCTTGAGCAGCTAGAGTTTTGGAACCACATCTCATAGTTCTAGACAACTATGTTGGGGACCTTGATAAAATAATGTCTCATTCCTTGGGTTATCCTTGATAAATGGATGGTACATCCCTTAGGTTAGCACTGATAAATGAATGGTGCATTCCTTGGGTCGGTGAGTTGAAAGGAACATGAGATTATGGTTGGAACTACTACTGGAGTTGTTAAATTGTAGAATTTTATTTCTAAGTATTGTGATGTAAATTTGCATATATGTATATCAGCATAGAGTGCACCAAGGAAGAATCACAATTTTAGGGGAGGGGGAATGTAACATTCCCACTATAATCCCCAGTTTAATTAATGGTTATGTAGATATAATATGTGGTTATGTAGATATAATTGTATTTCAATGTTTTAATAATAAAATGTAATACTAGCTGCTAAGGGGAAATGGACAAGAGATGGGGGATGAATTAATCCACAAGAGGGAGGAGTGTCTAGGATAATGGCCAAGAGGGGTCCAAGGGGGAATTACCCATGTATTTTAATTCAACCCATTTTCCTAATTTTGCTATCGATATATGGACCTTCTAATTTCTGATTGAGTGTTCCCAAAGCCAATCATTGAATACATGTAAGCGTTTGGGTGTGAGTAGTCACATCTCAAAGTTATTGGGCACATTGGGGTTGAATACAATCAACTTGGGGAAGAGTGTGAGTCAAGAAAGGAAAGCCAAAGGTGAGGAATTTCGTATGGGTTGGGACAACAATTTTTACACATTGAGTTTTTGTGCATGAGGAGCAAGTAGAGAGGAGGAAAGAGAGCTTGAAGCTAGTGCATCCATGGAGGGTGAATTATAGAGAAAGATGGAGTGTGTTAGAGCATATTTGGAGCTATAAATTGAAGAGTCAGGTTGTCAGGCATAAAGAGTGAACCCCTGAGTGAGTTGAACTAAAACAACAAGTGTTTGATGTGTCTTGCTGGTAGTTTTCCTAGCAACAAGTTTCCTTGAGTTTCCAGCTGAGAGATTCCTGGTTACCTGTGCTAGAGAGGCCCTAGAAAAAAAATGGGACACTCAAGAGACTCAGATCAGTGAAGGGGTACATTCCTTGGGTTGGATAGGTTAAAAGGAAGAGAGCTGGTGGAAAATCATGATAGATGTAGGAGAATACTAGTGGGTTGTGAGTTTTCTAAGTTGTGAGTGGACAGTGAGATACCATAGCTTGGGGGTGACTGGATATTGAGATTTGGAATAGTCAGTCTACGGTTGGGTGGAATGTTCGTCCCAAGGAGCTGGTTGCACAACAAATTTAAAAGATAAGTGTTTTCTTTTGTTGCTGTGTTATTTTACACGTGTTACTGTTTTGCATGATCTCTATGTATGAGAAAGATTATATGTTGTTGTGTTGATTTATTAATTGTGTTTCATGTCTATTTAGCCTGTTGTATATGCATGTAGTTAAATGGTAATAGAGAGTAGTTAAATTTGGATGTCACTGTAGCTGATAAACTACATGAATTTAATTATTTAGCAAATATTTTGTTTTTGTGAGTTTTCCACACTGTAATGTTTCTTGTTTAGGTTGGGGGACATTACAAAATGAATGATGTTCCTCTGAAATCATGGAGACTCCTCCCATTCTTTTCACAAAAATATTTTACATCCCTAAAACTCAATTAATAAACTAAACAAAATAAATGAATTTAAAATTCGTATCAATGTCAATATCAATGAAGTGATCTTTTAAAATTTTAAATTTGAATCACTCTTCTAAACTCTTACTCAGAGATGAACCCTTTCTATATCAATATAAATAATAAAATTGAAAATTTAATAAAGTTTGAGTGTGTATGTTTTTAGTTAGTCATAATTGTATAAGAATTTTTAGAAATAATTTGTGTAAATGTTTTTGAAACTTTTTTGAGTTGACACTCCATCCATCTTGTGATTAGAAAAGTACAAGCTGGAGAATAAATATAGTGAGTTAAAATAATTAGTCATTGGTAAATGAACATTGCGAAAAATGGGTTGAAATAAAACCAACCTAGATCCATTTAACTCTAGAAGTGCCCATAGGGATCAAATCTTTGAAGGTGCAAACCTTTAACCTTTCCTCAAGTTTTGCACTCCAAAAAGAGTTTTCACCTAGACACTTAATAGATTTGGTGTTAAATGAATATGGTTGTTATTCATTCAAAGTAAGTATATACATATATACATATATATATACATATATACATACACACACACACACACACACACACACACACACACACACACACACACANATAGTTGTACTAGAACAACATATCTGAAACTAGTTCTAGGAGTTTAGTTCCCGAAGGAGCTTTAGAACGGGTACAGGATGTCCTCAATTGGTTGAGAACTGTTTTAGGAACTTGGGAGTTTTTGGAGAGCTTCAACATCAAGGATATGAGAGTTTGGGATCAATTTTCCAAAACAAAGAGCTTTAAATTAAAATTATATTTATAATTTTTGGTATTAACAAGTACGAGTTTTCCATATTATTAAATAAAAAAATAAATAATTTTATTCGATTATTACAAACACATAATTTATTACAAATATTTTATTATAGTTGTGGATATAGTAAACATGAAAGTCGAATCAATCAATACCCTGTCCATGACAAACATTTGTTCCAATCACAACAAGAATGATGCTAGAAATTTACAAAGATGTTTGAAGTTTATATATGCAAAGTTTAATTTTAAAAAGGTGTTAAAATTTTGTATATGTATTTTGTTTCTCATTTTCTAATCGAATTTTTATGTTAAAGTTTCAGTATTGTGTTAAATATATTCATATAATGATTAGCAAAAAATAAATTAGTAATTTCTATATTGTTGTTGTTCCAATATGAGCGTTGTCTTGGATTGAACTTCAATTTTATTGAAATATAATATACAATATTACTGCTCCCAACTTCTACTTGTTCAGGACACTCGTTTCCACGTTCAACACACACACACAGACACACACACACACACACACATATTGTTAAGTCCTAAATAGTGGAACATTACCCCTTAATTGGGGAATATTACATTAGTAATGTTATTTTATTTATGTCAACTTGGGTCCATTAGTTGTAATTGTACCTCCTAGTCTCCTATATATACCAAGGAGACCTTTTCATTTGGAATCATCTGGTATTGTGAAATTTATGTCGTGTATAAGGAGGTTGCCCCCTCGAAGAGGCTTATTATATGAAATTATCTATTTTTCAAGGCGTTGAGTACTTATTCTGAGGTTTTTCTATGCTACATTGATATTTGGTTCTTAACATTTGGTGTCAGAGCTCAAGGTCTTGGGGTTTTGCTGCTACATATGAGATACCTTGGAATTTTTGCTATAATTTTTTTTCTACGATTTCTTATACTTTCAGAGATATAGTCTGTGTATGATAGGGTTATGGAATCATCTTGAATTTAGTCATCACAAAATTTTTGCTATGAAATTGTTTCTGTAATGTTTTAGACACTGAAATCCGGAGGATATTCACATAAATTATCAAGGTAGCTGTGATAAAAATGTTAGCTTCTGGGTCAAACTAATTTTGTAGATACAACCTGTGCAAGGTAGGGTATCTGACTAGTCATAATAACTAGTCTCAAACAAGTCTTCCAGGTAAAACAATGACATCTTATTTAGTGAGTATCCAAATTAAGTGAGACTAGTTGTATTGGACAATGGATAGTCTGTAGTATTTCCGGTACAAGTTTTAGAATGAAATATCAGATATTGTGACCTTGGCATGCTTTACAAGTACAATCTCCTAGAAGGGAAACAAATCAGCAAGCTATGAGGAAGTTACCATAACCTCCACTTGGCACATCCAATTTTGATAGACCCATGGCATTGCAGAGAAGAAATATCAGAGAACTAAAAAAAATAAATCTTCATACCTAGAAGGGCTGAAATTTTGGAGATACAACAAAAGAAAGACCGTCTAGCAGAACCACCTCGAAATCAAGGTTTAAAAGTGATACTTGGCCAACATGCCACCAAAAAGGGGACCTTCTACACCGAATAAGCCTCCAGACAATCCTACTTGGAATCTTGATGAAGGTGAAGAAATGCGTAGGGACATAAATGATTTACAAAATAAGACAGTAAAAAAAGATGAACTATAAGGGATGATGGATGATTTAAAAAAGGAGATCATGGAACGATTGAAAAAATTTCTAATAGAGAGGACACCTGAAAGTGAAAATGTATCCCATGAAATTCATGATGAGGACACAAGGAAAATGAATCAAGAATGGAGAAACTCCAACTTTGGGTTGAAGACCAACCACTTTCCTAATATTGATATGAGTAAATTTGATGGCAAGGACCTAATCACATGGATACTTCAGATGGAGCAATTATTTGATCTACATGATGTGGCACATACACAAAAGGTACAAATTGCTTCTTTATATTTAGAACCTATTCAATTTGTGTGGTATTGATGGATTTGTTCTCACAAATCACTCGTCACTTGGAAATTTTTCACGGAAGAAATGATAGCACACTATGCGGATACAAGGAGAAATACCTTCTTTATCCAATTGATAAATCTCAAGAAAAAGGGTTCAGTTGCAGAGCACATTAAGAACTTCCAAAGTTTTAATATAAAGGTAACAAATATTCTAGATGAGCACTTGATTGATGTATTCATAGGAACTTTAAAGGATAACATTCAACATGAAGTTCTCCTTTGGGAACTCAAATCATTGGAGAATGCATTAAGGGTGGCAAGAAATGTTGAAAGTAAAAATATAGCTATGGCTACTAGAAAGGCCGCTCCTAACATCTATCAAGAGAATACTATTCCTTCTTATAAAACACCTCAACCTGCAAGGTTGACACCTCAACAATTGGAGGAAATAAAAGCAAAAGGTTTATGCTTTAATTGTGACAACAAGTACAATAAGGGACATAAGTGTGATGATAAGAAATTAATATACATAGATTGTGAAGAGGAAGAATAATAATAACAAGAATAAGAACCATCTCAAGATGAAAACGTAGAAGTGATTTCTTCTGAAGAGTTGAATCCCATGATATCATGTAATGCATTGGCTGGAATTAGCACTCCTCAATCCCTCAAGATAGAAGGATATATCAAAAAGAAAAAGGTAATAGTCCTAATTGATTCTGGTAGTACTCATAATTTCATTCACTATAAATTAGCCAAAGATCTCAATTTCTTTGTATATCCAGTGCCAGAGTTTCAAGTAATGATTGTAGATGGAGGAACTATCAATTGCTCAGGAAAATGCAATAAGATCAATCTTACTATGGGGGAATATGTAATGAATTGTCTAATGATTTCTATACCCATGGGTGGTGTTGATGTCGTACTAGGAATCCAATGGTTACAATCATTAGGAACAATGGATTTTAATTTTCAAGAACTTTTCATGAACTTTTCATTGGAAGGAAAAGAAATTGAGTTAAGGGGTATCACAGGGAAACCAAGTAAGGTGATAAGCTCTAATGGCATGAAAAAATTATTGAAAAAGGGGCATCAGGGTGTAATTGCAAATCTATGCTCAATAGATGTTCAAAAATCTAAGCCATCTATTCCTCTAGATATCCAAGGGATCATTGATAAGCATTACAAAGTATTTGAAGATATTCCCAAAGGTCTTCCACCCACTCAAAATCATGATCATTCTATTCACCTAGTTCCTGGGAGTGTTCCTCCTAACATAAAGCCTTACAGATACCCTTATTCCCAGAAGAGTGAAATTGAGTGTATGGTTGAAGAAATTTTAGGATGGAATTGTTAGACCTAGCTAAAGTTCTTACTCTGCACCAGTGGTAATGGTACTCAATAAAGATGTCTCATGGCGTATGTGTCCATATTATAGAGAGATCAACAAGATCACTATTAAAGATAATTGTTAGATGAACTACATGGAGAAATCTATTTCACAAAGTTGGATCTTCGTTCAGGGTATCATCAGATTAGAATGAAGGAAGAAAATATCCCAAAAACAACATTCCAAACTCATGAAGGCCATTATGAATTTTTGGTCATGCCTTTTGGCCTCACAAATGCACCTTCCACATTCCAAGGGTTGATGAATTCCATTTTCAATCCCTTCCTTCTAAAATTTGTGTTAGTATTTTTTGATGATATACTAATCTACAACAAGTCTTGGGAGGATCGTGTGCAACATGTTGAAAAGGTGCTACAACCACTAAAGGATAAGAAACTATATGCCAAACCATCCAAATGTTTCTTTGGGGTGAAGGAGGTAGATTATTTGGGTCATATTGTATCTCATGAAGGTGTCAAGGTAGACCCTAACAATATTAACGCCATGATGGACTGGACGATTCCCAAACATTGAATAATCTTAGAGGATTTTTGGGTTTGACAGGTTACTATCGCAAGTTTGTTCGGAACTATGGAAGAATAGCAACACCTTTAACGACATTAACTAATAAGGATGAATTTTCATGGACTCTAGAGACAACTCAATCTTTTGAACAACTTAAAGAGACGATGTGAAAAGCTCATGTCTTGACCAGACCAGACTTCACAAAAAGATTTATTATGGAATGTGATGCCTTGAGAAATGGCATTGGTGTTGTCCTAATGCAAGAAGGAAGGCCCCTTGCTTTCTAAAGTCGGTCACTCAAGGGAAAAGACTTACAAAAACCCATTTATGAGAAGGAAATGATGGAAATACTACATGCATTGAAGAAATGGTGCCCTTACCTAATAGGTAGGCACTTTAAGGTCAAAACAGATCATGATAGTCTTAAATACTTCTTGGAACAAAGACTATCTTTAGAATAACAACAAAAATGGGTGACCAAGATATTGGGTTATGATTTTGAAACCATCTATAAAAAAGGGAAGAAAAATGTTGTGGCATATGCACTCTCAAGAAATGATGAATATGTTGAGGCCTTTCTCTGTGCTATCTCGATCATCGAACCTGATTGGATAATAGAAGCGAGGGATGAATGGAAGAATGAAGAAAATGTGTGGACTCTCATTCAAAGGTTGCTGCAGGATTCCAATGGATAAGATACATTTACATGGAAAAATGATTCACTATGGTACAAAGATCGCTTATATTTATGTAATAACTCCCACCTCAAACAAAAGTTACTATTGGAGTTGCACACCTCTCTGGTAGGAGGGCACTTTGGATTTTTGAAAACCTACCATAGGGTCAAGAAGGAATTTTTTTGGGATGGCCTTAAAACTGATGTTCAAAGGTTTGTGGAAGAATGTTTGGTTTGCCAACAAAATAAGGTGGAAACAATTAAGACCCCAGGTATTTTACAACCATTAGCCATCCCAAGTCAGAGTTGGGAGGAGGTTTCCATGGATTTCATCACAGATTTACCAAAGTGTGAAGGAAAGAGTGTCATCATGGTGATTGTTGATAGACTGACCAATTACGCACACTTTGTGATCTCTCTCATCCCTTCAAAGCTAGTACAGTTGCCACCACATTCATGGAGACAGTTCAAAAGCTACATGGAAGCCCAAATATTATTGTAAGTGACAGAGATCCCATCTTCATTGGACATTTTTGGATAGAATTATTTTGTTGTTTGGGTACTCAATTGGCTCATAGCTCATCCTATCATCCTCAATATGATGGACAAACCGAGATAATGAAAAAATGTCTAGAAGGATACCTTCGTTGCTTTGTTTATGATAAAAAAACACAATGGTTCAAATGGTTAGTCTTGGCAGAATGGTGGTATAACACTTCCTTTCATACTGCAACAAAAATGTTACCATTTATGGAACTATATGTATACCACCCTCCTTACATCACTTCTTCTCTAAAAGAAAAATATAAGGTTTAAGCAGTGGAAGATCACCTCGAGCATCAACAACAAGTTCTCCAAATATTAAAGGACAACCTGACCATGGCATACAATCGTATGAAATAACAAGTAGATCAACATCGTAGTGAAATAAGTTTTGAAGTAGGGGGTTGAGTGTTTTTAAGACTAGAACCATACAAACATATGCCCCTCAACTAAGCCAAGAAGGATAATAAATTATCACCAAAGTACTATGGCCCTTATAAGGTTTTGCAAAAGATTGGTACTATGGTATACAAATTGGAGTTGCCTCATATTCACGAGTACACCCAGTTTTCCATGTTTCATGCTTAAAGAAGGTTATAGGAGACGAGATCCGAGTTCAAACTATATTTATAGAACTTGACGAGGAAGGAAAAATCAAATTGGAGCCTGAAGATATCATTGAGATAAGAATTCACCAGCTAAGGAATAGATCCATTTCAGAGTATCTCATTAAGTGGAGGAAATTACTTGCTGAAGATTCCATGTGGGAAGATGAGTCTTTTATATGGAAGCATCCAAAAGTACTCAAGTGTTGCATACAACACTTGTCTGAAGGGGAGGGGCATGTTAAGCCCTAAATAGTGGCACATTACCCCTTAATTGGGTCATATTACATTAGTAATGTTATTTTACTTATGTAGGCTTGGGTCCATTAGTTGTAATTGTACCTCCTAGTCTCCTATATATACCAAGGATACCTTTTCATTTGGAATCATCTGGAATTGGGAAATTTATGTGGTGTATAAGGAGGAGGTTGCCCCCTCGAAGAGGCTTATGATCTGAATTTTTCTCCCTTTTTCAAGGCCTTGAGTACTTATTTTGAGGTTTTTCTATGCTACCTAGATTTTGGTTCTTAACACACACACACACACACACACACACACACACATAATGGAGTCAACATAATGCGTTACGTATGGATGGTATAAATAGATTATGACTAAGAGATGGTGTGAGTGACCCGTAACAAACAATACTGTGGATATTTTGAACCAACTTGAAGAAGAAAATTTTCACCAGAGAAATCTCAATCATCAAATTAAATGATTATTAATTTATAATATCAAGATGACAGATTTGGGAGAGAATCAATAATTAAACGATTGACGTGGAAGGAGAAAGGAGAAACAAAACAAGGAATTAGAAAAAAGAGTTGAAAAGAATAAATGAGATTAAACCCTAAAATGAAGTCGAGGATAATGATAATCGAAAATTTTGAAGAGAGGTTTCTCTGTTCTCATTCTTTGTCAATTGTTTTAATTATTGTTTCTCTCCATTTCTTAGTCACATTGATATTAATTTAATTTAATAATAATTTAATTATTGATTATTTCACAAAGTTCATTTATTTTATTGACTCACGCCATATGAGTCATAATCTATTTATAACATCGATTTGATATTTAATTTAATTAATTTTATTTCAATCCTTTTTCACAACA
>ML794513.1:31243-56074 GCA_009831015.1 Picea engelmannii
TCGCTAGGGTTTCTTCATCTTCCTGGAGCATCTTGGATCATATTGGAGGTATAGGGTTAGATTTGATCCCTTGTACATTGGAGATTAGAGTGTTGTTATCAAACCCTAGAGTGGAATTGTGAGGAAGAATAGGATGAGATGACGTCTTTCATTGGAGGATACGTTGGAGTGATTATTTCATATTGGATCTTCTTGGTTGCTAAGGTTTTATTGATTTTTCCTAGCTAGGTTTTGGAGAGTTGGGAGGATTTGTACTAGCTTTGAGAGAAGGCTATGTTATGTACATGTACTTCATGTAGATCATATTAATGAAGTTTCCAACTATCCAAAACATGTGCAATTTCTAGATTTAAAATTTTAGCTATATGTGTTCTTTATGCATTATCATTTACAACAATATATGTCTTGTTGATTTGATATAAGTAAAAGGAAAATTGTTATGTGATTTAACATCTAAGAAAATAGTATACGGGGTTGATTTTACTTCTATCATACTATTGTTGTATTTTCGAATTTGGTTATTAGCTGATAAGTTTCCCACTAAAAGGGCTGAAACTTATCCCTTTGATCTTGTATCTTTTCTCCTTGAATTGCTTGGAAGTTTGGGTTGTTTGGAAGTGAAAAATTGAACTCTTTTCATTGTTGTTTTGTACCTTGTTTTACAAAAAGGTTGAAAACTCACAAGCCTAATATTAGAGAAACCTTCTAGGTTGAAGAGGAAAATTTTGTTTTACATAGAATTTTTAATTTCAGGAAATTTCCACATTGTATTTGAGCTTGTTTATGGTTCAGATCATTCTTGAGTAAGAGGGAGTTTGTATTTCAATTGGATTTTACCTAAGATAATTACTTGAACTAGTTGAGGTCATTGGGTGAGAAATCCTATGTTGCATGAGAAGATCACCTTAACCCTTCCAAGGTTGTTTCTTCTTCATATTTTTATTTTATAGGATGGATATGTCATTGGTCTCTTGTTTATATTTTAACACCATGTCTAGTGTTGGTTTGTATGTGGATAGTGGAGCCTTGAGACATATGAAATATGACAAGTCTTTATTTAATGAGATTAGGGAGAAAGAGGGAGGCATGAGTGTAGTGCTTGGTGATGTTGACACTTATCTCATGGGAGAAGTTGGCTTTGCCTTCTTCCAAACACCCATAGGTGATGTTCTTGAGTTGAATAATGTTTTTTGTGCTCTCGGTTTGAAGAAGAATATTATTTAATTATCCTATATGGAAAACCTCCATTTTATGGTTGAGTTTGGCATTCAAGAGGTCATCTTTAAAATTCAAGACCGGGTTGTGGAAAAAGGGATTCGGGCTTGAGGTGTTTATAGGTTGTAGGAAAATCCGGTGAAGCATGTTGCTTTGGTGAATGATGGTACCAAGTTGTGTGAGTTATGGAATATGTGTCTTGGTCCCTTGCATCATGAAGAACTTACTATATTGAAAAATCTAGTACAAGGATTGTCAATATTCAAGATAGATAAGGAAGGTGTCTACAAAGAATGTTCTCTTGGTAAGCACATCACGACTACTTTTCCTAGGAGTGAGCATAGGTCAAGAGGAATTCTAGATCTAATCCATTTATATGCACATTAGATAGTTTCCTTTGAGGGATAGTAGTGCACAATCAATGATTGCAGTCTAGATAGTCCAAGGACTTTGGCTCTAAGAGGGGTAAGAGAGGGTGGCATTTATAGATTAATTATTGATTTAGTGGCACGTGTACATTATAATGGGAGGTTGGAAGATACTTATATATTTGAGGAGGCACATGCATGGTGAGATATCATAGATTTATGTTTAGCACTACTTGTGTGTGATTTGATAACATATTTTGTTAATGAGGATGTGACATATTTTAGTTTGTAGGATTCTCCTTTAGTGATTGAGGAGAATGTGGGGGTTGTTGTTATAGATTTAGAGGCTTGAGAGAATGTAAGAGAACCTAGATCTTTGGTAAGGATGAGTGTACCTCATAGGAGATATGATATTCATGTTGCATTGGTTTATTCCATCCAGGAGACTTCCAATTGTATAGAGGAGGAGAGGTGAGATGATGACATTGATTTCATCCACGAGCCTTCTAGTTTTTAATTGGAGGAGAGGTGTGATATCTTGATGGAGGATGATGTTGAAATAGATTCTAAAGTTGTATTTTGTGGGAATATTATAGAGAATAGAGCCAGGGATCATGGATTCTCTCAAATAGAGAGAGTTTCCCATAATGATACTCTTTCTAGGGATCACAAATTCTCTTAGACAGAGGGAGTTGACCAAGATATTACTTTTACTTCAAGATTCTCTCAAGATGAGGGAGTTGACCTAGTTTAGGTTGGTCCAATTGCTAGAGGATTTGAGGTGCATGAGAGGGATTCTTATGTTCATAGGATGATGATGAAATTACATGGAATTTTTCCTATACCATGAGCTTTGTATTCCAAGATCGAGGGGTTGAATTGTATGGATCTCTACATTTGTGACTTTCATATATGTGATACACTTTTCTTGATACTGTGTGGAGATGTGATCTTCTAATGTAGAGGTAGATGGGATGCAAAAAACACACAATTACATCACACACCATGCTACAAAATGTACAACGGAAAAACAAAATATAAATACTTATTCCAGATAACGAAAAATCCATTGGAAACTAAAACACTAAAAAACCCACGAATTTCAATATGATTTGTTTATTAATTCAATGCAGAGAATAGATTTATATATTACATCGATCTTTAACTAAAAAGACCACCATGAATTGTTGCTTGCGTGGATGAAAACCAATATGAAATCATCCAGAGGGTAATGGTCTGCATGTATGGGATGAGATTCTGTTTCTCCCTTCTTGTGTGCTCACCCAATTTAGAATCTTTCTCTCCAGTCCAACTTCTATGATTTCGTTGCTTCGTGGTTAACCAACCCCTTCAAAATCACGCTCCATTTATTTTTAAAACTCCTCCTCGGCTCTGAAAGAATTTTCCTTCCCTCCAAGAACGAGTTGTTACTCAAACTATCTCTCTGTCTTCCAGATTGCTTCAACTTCCTTTTGGCCTCAGGTCACGTTTTGTATTTTAGCCGTGAATTCTTTAACGATAGTTGTGACTCATCATGAATGCATATCGGTGTGGAAAAATCAAATGCGTATGGACACAATGTTGCAAATAAATAAATATCATGACACTTGTAAAATTTCATTATGTGCACGTGTTTCATCACGAGTTTCAACATGTGTTTCAACATGACACTTGTAAAATTTATCTATATGTGGAATTTTCAACACGATTTTCAGCCGCGATTCATCACGTGTTTAAGCACGAGTGTCAACACATGTTTCAACATGAGTTTCAACACGAGTTTCGACACGTGTTTCAACACGAGTTTCAACACGAGTTTCAACATAGCAAGAGTAGCTGCAAGAGTAATCAATAGTTCAAATTTACAACAAAATTACTAAATAAAATGGACCACTAACACCGTCCTTATATGACTTATTTCCTATTTACAGAATGGAAATATTTTTGGGTGATGCGGATTTCCCGAGCCCAAGGATGATCTTGCATTAGGCACCCATGGTAAGAAAAACATGAGCTCTAGATCATGTGCAGAGCACTACTGAAGTGAAGAGTTATGCACACATGATAAATGATCTTCAGTCACCCACATTGCATCTTCTTCTCCTCGATTCTTCCACTTGATCAAATATTCCATGTACTCCTTCCGACGAGTCTTCTTACGAATTCTGGTAGCAATAATTTCTTCAATCTACTCCTCAAACTTAATTGGTAGATGTTGTTGCCATTTGTGAGGGTACCTTCATATGCTCTTCTGTCCCCTTCATGAAACTCATAGACGTCAAAAACATTGAATGTAGGATATATGTCAAATTTCTCCTGAAGTTCCAGCTGATACACATTATCAGAGATCTTTTTCAGAATTTGGAATGGACCTATCTTCTTGTACTTGAGTTTATTATATGTGCCTCAAGGAAATCACTCCTTCCTTAAGTGATCCATGACCAAATCACCTTCTTGGAATACCTTCTTCCTTTTATGCTGATCTTCTCTTTGTTTATAAATATCATTGTTGGTCTGCAATTTCTTCTTTACCTGTTCTTGTAATTCATGCATATTGTCCACAAAATCATTTGCATTAGCACTCTTCTTGCCTTCCAAATCTAGAAACACAACCAAATATACCACGCCTTTTGGAAACCATCCATAATCAATATGAAATGGAATCTTTCTTGTAGATTTGTTCACCAAATCATTATATGTGAATTCATCTTGGGCCAATGCCAAATCCCATTGAGTAGGATTCTCTCCACTTAAACTTCTCAACAAATTTCTTAGACCCTTGCTCACTGCTTCTGTCTGACCATCCATTTGAGGATGATACGTTGAATTGTACAACAAATATGAGTCTAAATTTTTCCAGAGTATCCTCCGAAAATTCCCAAGAAATCCGGTATCACGATCTAAAGTAATACTCTGTGGAAATCCATGCAATCTGACCACTTCTTTGAAAAACAATGCAACTACTTCACTAGAATCACTAGTATTCTTACACTCTATGAAGTGTACCATTTTTGAAAATATATCCACCATTACCATTGCTGAATCATGCTTTCTTCGAGTCATAGGCAATCCTAAGACAAAATCCATACTGATATCTTCCCAAGGTCCTTTGGGTACTGTCAATGGAGTATAGAGTCACGTGTTCTGAATTTTTCCTTTGGCTAGTTGGTAGATCCTGCAACCTTCAAAAAAATTTCGAACATCCTTATTAAAGCTAGGAAAAAATTACCTCTCCTTTACTAAGGCTGTGGTCTTATCCATCCCAAAATGTCCTCCTAAACCACCACTATGTAACTCTTTAATGAGATTCAGTCGAACTTCTGGGAATACACAACTGCTGATTTTTAAACAAAACCCCCTCCTGGATATGGTAGTCCAGATATGGTGTTCTTTCTAAACTCCGAGGCTCCTTACATTCCTTCCAAGCTTATGAGAAATCTGCATCGTCTTCATACAATGTCTTTACAGAGTTTAGGTTTACCACTTCTACCGACATGGTATTAAGTAACGCTATCCTCTGAATTAATGCGTCAGATACCTTATTGGACTTCTCGAACCCGTTTTTCAACACAAAATAATAGCTTTGCAATAATTCTACCCATTTAGTATGATTTTGATTCAACTTACCTTGGTTTTTAATGTACTGTAGAGCTTTGTGATCCGTGAACAATACAAACTCTTTCGATAGTAGATAATGTCGCTATTTCTTCAAATCTTGCACAATAGCATAAAATTCCTGATCATAAACATAATACTTCTTTTTGGACTCGTTCAACTTCTCGCTGAAAAATGAAATGGGTCTGCCTTCTTGACTTATAATTGCTCCAATTGTTGTTCCACTAGTGTTGCAATCAACCTGAAATACTTTATTAAAATATGGTAATTCTAATACTGGCTGTGTTGTTACTCTCTTCTTCAATTCTTCCAATGACTTCTCTACTGCTGCAGTCCACTGAAACACTCCCTTCTTCATACATTCTATGAGAGGCACATATATTTGGCTAAAGTTTCTAATGAATTTCCGGTAAAATCCTGCCAATCCATGGAAACTTCTCACATAGAATGTGCATCTTGGTGTTGGCCATTCAAGCATATCCTTCACTTTCTGAGGATCCATTTTCAGTCCTTCCTTTGAAACCACAAAACCCAGGTACACTAACTCTCACTGCATGAATGTACACTTCTTCAGGTTTATCAATAGTTTCTCTTCTTTCAAGCGCTGTAACACTTCTCTCACATTCTCAACATACTATGTTATGTTCTTGCTAAAAATCAATATATCATCCAAATATACAACCAAAAACTTACCCAAAAATGGCTTCAAGACTTTGTTCATCAATATCAAGAACGTGCTGGGAGCATTAGTTAGCCCGAATGACATCACTAACCATTCAATTAGTCCATCTTTCATCTTGAATGTTGTCTTCCATTCATCACCTTCTCTTATCCGAATATGGTGATAACCACTCTTCAAATCAATTTTTGAAAAATATTTTGAACCACTTAGGCAATCCATAAGGTCATCCATTATGGGCAATGGAAATTGATACTTGATAGTGATCTTGTTTATAACATGTGAATCCATACACATTCGCCATTTCCTTGTTTTCTTTGGAGTCAATATTGCTAGTACTGAACACAGACTCAAACTCTCACGAATTAAATCTCGTTCAAGAAATTCCTACACTTGCCGATTCACTTCTTCACTCTCCGTTGGAGTCATCTTGTAAGTCCCTTTATTAGGCAAAATAAATCCAGGAATTAAATCAATTTGATGAGAAGTAATTCTCATTGGAGTAAATCCTTTTGGCCATGTTAGAAAAGTGGGTGTGCTCATTTAACCATAGACAATATAGCAATATTGTCACCCAACCATAGGCATACATGCCATCCCCGAGCACCTTAACCTTGATAGAGAAGAATTATGGTAGAAAATTAATAACCAACTAAGGCTAATGCACCAAGAAAAGATAACCAATACTGATCAAAAAGTCCAACCCAGAAAGAGCAAAATCACAGTTCTGTAGTAACTGTAGCTGCAACTACCCTCTAAACTTGCATACTAAATTTCTGCAGTGCGCACTACTGAATTTCTACAGTTTCAATCTATGTATTACAAATGAGCTCTGGCGTCTCGTATTTATGATGCTCCTTCTTAGCTGTCCAGGATGACTTCTCATTCTGATGGCTAAAAACTTAATATTAAATGTTTCCTTTAGCCGACTTGTCTTCTAGGGTTATTTCCAATGCTTTAGGGTTTCTTCTTGTTTCTTGGAATGTTGTAGTCTCATCAAAGGTTACAAGTGGAGGTTAATACCTCCCACAAATACCACAATATAAACACTCCTTCCTAGCTCGAGAGGTATAAAAGTCAATGGTCTTGAGCACAAAAAGACCATTCAACTGGTAGAATCATCATCACTATCCAACTGGATAATCTCCCTTCTCTATAACAATCATATAATTTGATATCAATCTATATAAAAAATATCATGATACAAACTGATTCATATGGGACATTTTTCCACTCACATCTGTGATATCTAGAAGAGCATCTTCCTTGAGAAGGTAAAACATCAGCCATGGGCTATCTGGACTATTCTTCTTAAGCATAGAAGAATAATTGTCCTTGATTTCTGATCCTGGACCATTCACTTAATTGGGCCATTCCTCTGGCACTAATCATAATGCAACCTGGAGAGAATGAGTATGCCCTAGGGAATGACTGTCCTTGATTGATGAACCTAGACCATTCACCTAACTAGTCCATTCTTCTAGAACTAATCATAGTGCAGCCTGGAGAGAATGAGTCTGACCTAGGGAATGACTATCCGAACCATTTCCTAAGGAAATCACTGTCCTTCACCAACCTCCAAAACAAACCATTCTTTGAAACTGCTCACAGTTGTGAACTTTGAAAGAATGACTGCTCGATGATGCAAAAAATTCTACTTGACCACTACTTAGAGTGACTGCCAAGAATAATGACTTTCCTAGACCATTCCCCCACACTAGCCACAAGAGGAATCACTGTCTATGGTACATCAACAATCTATTAGAACATTTTCTTGACGAAAATGACTGTTCGATTTGGACCATTTTCTGAACCAGAAAATTTATGTCCATTAGAGATCTAAAACCACTTTCCGAATTGGAAAGGAACTGCCCATGAATCAATAACATATATCAATACTCCCTCCCAACCTAGGGAGCCATCTCTCCCCTTTCATCTAAGGGAGTTATCGCCACGAGCCCCATCTTGTCTCTTAAGTATGGAAACTTTATTCTGGACAAAGGCTTTGTCAAAATGTCTGATACCTGCTCGTCTTTGGAGATATAATAGAGTTTCACTTCTCCTTCCTAGAATTGATCATGAATAAAGTAGTATTTGATCTCAATATGTTTCGACCGATCATGAAACACTAGGTTTTCAGATAGTCTTATACATCTTTGATTGTCACATTATATTACGGTCGAATCTGGTACCTGATCAAATAATCTAGAAATTAGCTTCCTCAACCATACTTCTTTGGTACATGCCTCACATGCTGCAAAATATTATTCTTTTGTTGTCCTAAGTGTGACATACTTCTGTTTCCTGTTAGCCCATGATATTATAACATAGCCTAAGATGAAACACATCCCTGAAGTACTCATAATCTAGTTCCTTCTTACACTGGGTGATGAGAGACTATGCACCTGTCAAGAATAAGTCATCGACATATAGTAGTAGATTCACATGTGCATTGTTCACAAATTTGTAGGAGAGATTTGGATCTACATTACTCTTAGAGAAACCAAGTCTTATTAAGTAGTTGTCTATTCTGGCATACCAAGCTCTTGGAGCTTGTTTGAGTCCATACAAGGCTTTCTTTAATATGCAAACATGAGTATCTCTAGAATGTACTCAAATCCTTGAGTTCGTTTAATGTATACTTCTTCTTCAATTTCTCCATTGAGGAAAGATGTCTTTACATTCATCTCATGTAGACTCCATCCCATAGAGGAAACAAGAGATGTAATGGCTATAATAGAACTATATATGGTCGAAGGAGCAAAATTTTCGTCATAATCTTCTCCCTCCTTCTAAGAGAACCCTCTAGCTATGAACCTTTCCTTGTATTTGTCCATGCTTTCGTCTACTGCATGTTTGATCTTATAGACCCATTTTGAAGTTACCACTTATTTTTCTTTGGGTCTAGGCACACTTTCCCATACATCATTTTTCATCATAGAGTGGTGTTATTCTGTCATGGCTTATTTCCATTGTTTCTTCTAAGCTGCTTCTTCAAATGTAGTGGGTTATTCATTTATAAGCTTTTTCATACATGCTACATAGATGGAGAATCTTTTGGGATTTTTTATTTCTTTGAAGGTTCCACTTGGGGCTTTGAGTATTTCTACTACTTGTAGAGTAGCTTCAAGCTAGAATGGACTTTTTCTAATTTTGGGTACAATGACTAGTTCAATAGGTTGACATGGTTGCATCATATGATCAAGTTGTTTTGTTTATTCATTTTGACTTTTTGGAATATGGGTGCTTTTGTTACACATTATTTTGGTCACTGTGGTGATGTCTCTACAGTGTTGTATTCAAGCTCCCACAAGGACTTCTAGCCTGAGAAAAGTCACTGCTGTCTTCTTCCAAAAAACACATTTTTAAGATGAGTTCCCAGGATGCCTATGTTACAGGGTGTGAAAATCCCTCATTCTCGTAGGCCACCCACACTTAGGGTGAAAACTGTTCATAGTCTTCTCCATAGATAGGGTGTGAACCTATTTTTAAGTTTGGAAAGGAGAAGAGGTCATGAAGGTTCTAGAAGGGGATCTTCTAGAAAATGAGTTGGCATTTGCATGGTTGGCATCCTACTGACTTCTCATATTTGGTGGGATCATCCTCATCCATGTAACCATACCCATGTAACCATCCCTCCTTTTCCTATATATTGAAAGGTTTCTCATGAAAAAGGTTAAGCAAGATTGAATGAAGAATTGGTGAAAGAATTGTGTGAAGAACCCTGCTTGGGTAGAAGCTTGAAGACTCTATTTGGTCTATCAAGAGGTATTGGATCTTCGTCATGCAAGTGTAGAGAAAGTGTGTGTGTTGGAACCAAGGGTCACTGAAAGGAAGCTTGTGACATCAAGGTGATCAGGTTGTATCTTCTACTTTCATTTAATATAATACAGTGACATGTCCCTTTCCCATAAAATCACTCTTATTTTATAGCATAACTCCTTGATCATATGCATAGGTTGACATTGAATATACTTTGCTATCTTCACTTTGGTTGGTTTGTGTTGTCTTGGACCTGACTTCATAGGAGCATTGGAGTGAAGCAGGAACAACAGAGACCTAAGGAAGAGATATAAATGTATGTCACTCATTCCTTCTTATTAGTAGATTCAATGACTACAATTTAGGGAAAGAGTCAGGTCCTGTCTAGATCTAGGTGGATCTAGGGAGATCTGTTAGTGTTCGTACCTACCGATTTGTCCGATAACAAAAATGGAGACTCCACTAGGGAAACAACCCATTTTTGGTGGTTTTTTCTTGGCCATTTTCTCTTAACCTACCATTTTTCATTCCCATCAATCTTTGAGTCTTGAGAAGATCCTTACAGACTCCCTGGATCTAGAATTTCCCTCAGAAGTTTTGTCTTTTTTCCAAAATTTTCTTGATTACAGACCTTCTTGCATTGCACCCTTCTGTAGCCTACGAGAACCACTAAAGTTCACACCCTGTTGTTCAGTTTAGTGTGAACTTCTCACATTCTTCTTGTGTCTAGCCTGCGAGAATCCTTGATTCTCGCACTATACCCCACTGCCAGCCTGCGAACCCACTTGCAAAAATTTTGGATTAAGTCTTTTGTGTCCTCAGATGCCCAGATTTGTTTGTGTGTCTAGGAATAACTTCTCTGGCCAATGATTGAATATTTATTGACTTCAAATCTCGTGAATGATTAGTTTCCGAAAATTGAAATCTCTTCTTGATCATGTTTTCTCAATTTTTACCTCTTGACCTTTTCGCAACAAGGGTATAATCTCCAGTTTTGAAATCCGAGTGCTTGTTTGGTTGGGAGCCTTTGATTGGTTTAAAAGTTGAGATCAATTGTTCTTTTCGATTGCTTATTATTTGGAAAATTGTTACCCATGTGCATTTGAAGAGACTGGTCTTTTTAGTTTGTTATTTTTGTCTTCATTGAAAGATTGGTTTGGGTGTTTATTGTGTATTTCTTTTTCATTGGTTGCTTGTTTTTTCTTAGTTCCACCCCTGTTGTTTGGTTTCTAATAAAAATTAAAGACATTTTCTTTTTTAAGCAACTTTTTATTCGAAAATATTGGCATTCAAGTATTGAAAGAAAATGAATAGGGAATTTGCATTGTTCATGGTTGTTTGATATTACATTTCAGAGAAGATCATACATCGTAGTTCATATTGTTCCAAAAAACTTCTCTTTCCCTCATGTAAATAAGATTCATTGAACAAAAAATTTGTATCATTCATTCCTATTTATGCATTGTTGGGTCAGAGTCTCACACAACATCGGTTTCGTTTCTGTCTCCTTTTGGGTAACAACAACCTTTAATAATATTGTGCAATTTTAAAATTCAACTAGTAATTTTTCTAGGGCTTTTTTACACCAACATTAGCTAGGCTAGAGCTTTGGAATAGGTAGTGAGGCACACTCTCCAAAGAATAAAACACACAATATCATCTTGTGATAAGGAGTGTCAAATTCCATTTGCAACATTTTGTCTTGGGAAGCCCTTCTCACACAAGGGTCAAACCTGAGGTCGCATCGAGATTGACAGAGTTACTCACCCTGCTTTGTTGATATCGGTGTAGAGATTGCACGTATTACGGGGGTCACTTGAAGGTATACCCACAATGGTGAGTGGAATCCTCTCAAGTTGATTTCGGGCTAGATACCCTACCCTTGCATGTGGATCAGATTGTTGACTGTTCCCCCATGCACCATTGTTGTTGGTGGTAACCTTAGTAGCCTACCTTCTTAGGGTCTTACACAAGGTGACTGTGAAGGGGTAAGTCTTCATGGTACCTAGAATCGACGTTTGCCAAACTCACTCGGGCTCCTTGGAGGGTATACCCACGATTATGTGTGGGAGCTTGCACCAGGGTGTAAGTCTGTTAAGCAGGTCGTCAACGCAACTTTTCCACCCTAGCCCAACGCCTTCTTGTCTCGTCGTTGTGACGTTGGATTTCATCACCAACTAGTGACTTCGGAATTTGAAGGTCTTGTTTGCTTGGTTTTGCTTCCTAGATTTTACTAGCGAATGATGTTTGTTTACCAAAGTTGGCCATAGAATTTCTTTTGTAAGTTTCTAACTCGATCACAATTGACCCTCCACGCCATTCACGTAGGATGCAAGGCTTACCCCCAAAAGATCTATAAGGTTCTCAATCCTTGCCTACCAACTCACCGGAGGGCTCTCCTCAATAGAGTGAAGTCCAAGACGTTGCCACTCCACAAGTGGAAAGAACTAACTCTCTAGAAAATTTCCGAATTATGAATTCTCGAGAGGACTTTCAACTTCCTCCCGACTCCGAGAGACGTATTGTGCAAGTGAATTCTTCCAGATATTTAGTTGTTTAGTCGTCTGGATCACCAACCATACCTTTCATAGGACCTGAGGGTCAAGATCCTTTTTGGACTACTAACATTTTTAGACGGGATCTCTTTGGCTCAGGAGTAGGTGTTGATATCGCTGTCGCACCCGAGAGGCACGAAACATCTGATTCAGATGCAATACCTTTTACTACTTCCTATTATTTCCCTGGTACAGACGCTCCTCCAGCTGACCACATCTTGACTATCCCTTTACAAACTGTCCATCACACAATGGTTCTAGATACTATGAGTCCTCACAGCAGGATTATTGCGGCTAACCAAGCCCCCATTGGCACACCTCTTTAGCCCAGATTAACCCCAAGACTTTCTCTTGAATATCATGTGTTGAATTCTTCTATTCCCGCTCCTACACAAATCACATCCGGGACTCCTGGTGGTTCCACTCCTTCTGGGCACCATCTTCCCTGTTTCATTCCTACACTTCCTCCACCCTCTTTCAAAGGACGTCTTCCATCTTCTATTAGAGGCACTGATACTAGTGGCGCCATCTCGTCTTTCACACCTAATTACCATATTCCTGTTGGTGGAAAATTTCACCAAGGAGGCCAAACTGAACCCCCTTCTGCAAGACAAATCCCAATTGGGACGCAACCCTCGATTGGAGGGAAACCGCCACCGACCCCATCCTATGGACAAAACATGCCTCCATCCTTGGCCTAGTATTGGAATTATCTTATACAACACAATCCTTAATCGACTGGGGGGAAACAACCTCAAGCTAACTCCGTCATACCCCCTAGTATAGGCCAACCATATCCAGGCATGTCTAATCCTATTTGGGGCTCGAACACTCAACCCCACGCCCCTGTTCAAGGGTACAACCCTACAAATTACTTGCCTCCACACCAACAACCAAATCTGCATGGATCTTCGCATTATATGCAGACTGCTTATGGTCCCACTGGTTTACCGACAGGACTCCCTCCCAAAAGTCACCAGTACCCACATGTGAATAGACAGTTACCTTTCTTAGCCACCCTGGACCTCCTGGATTTTTCAAGGATTTTAAATGATCCAATCCATTACTCTCCTCAATGGCCCGCCATACCGGCCAAACTACCATATGACATCCCTAAATTCGATGGTAAACCGGGAGAGGACCCGAACAATCATGTAATGACTTTTCACCTTTGGTGCTCATCCAACTCCTTGATGGACGACTCTATTCATTTACGCCTTTTTTAGTGAACCCTCACAAGTTCCGCCGTGAAGTGGTATATCGAATTACCACGAGGCTTCTTCACTGACTTCAACACCCTCTCTATGGCTTTCCTCACCCACTACCAGTTACCAATTCACTAAGAAGGGTTTTAGGTTTGGGGTAGAAGGTTAAAAGTAATTTCTTAAGGGTCATGATCTGCATGCAAGTTTAAGCCCTAGCTTGTTAGTCTGTAGGGTATAATTTCCCAACAACAGAATTGGTGACTCGACTGGGGAGATTACTCTTAGGGTTTCCAGATTTCATTAAGGTTTTTTGGGTAGTCAAAAGAATTAGATGTTCTGTTTCTTTGTTTGTCTGTTTTCTGTTAGGTCATAGCTAGTAGGGAACCTGGTTCTTTATACCAGCTTTTCCTTGACTATGCTTGACATTTATTATCGAGACACACAGAGGTACACGCGACCTACAGAAGGCCTGCACGCGTATAACCCGTGCCCTAACCTTCTACAGCCCGCGTTTGAACACCTGTTGTAGTGGTTTCAGTAGCGTGTAGGGCTCAAAAAGATTAAGAGGCAGTTTCCTCTTCCCTGTCAGAATTTCCATTCTCAGGGGGATTTCTGGATCCTGTTTGGGTCTTGCTGGTTTACTGTCTTGTCTCAGTTTGCTTTATTACATTTGTTTTCTTTTTGCAATTATTTTTCTTTTCTGTTAAGTAGAAGCATCTAAGCCTTTAAGAGACCCTGGTTGTCAATACCAGAGACCTTTTTCAGGTCTGGGTTGCCTGTGTTGTTGTTTTGTCTTAGCTTTTATACAGACCCGCGGCCTGTTCAAGTTTATCCCGCGGGTACCCGCGCGCTGTTATAGCTCAGCACGCATTTGCACGCGTGTTGTTTCAGTGATAGTCGCGGGCTTGATTGGTTACTTTTTAGCCTGGGTGGGGCAGTCATCCCCTCCTGTGGTGAGAAGTGTTCCTCTCAGGGGTTTGAGTCTGGGGCTGCACAGTCAGCAGGTTAGGACCTCTTATCCTTAGCCTGTGTTTTTATTAGTTGATGTTTTGATAGAAAAGGCAAAAGAAAAAAAATTGTTTTATGGTTTTTAGACAAGTGTTAGAATCGGTGCTTTCTTGATTGCTTTTTCGCGTCTTTGCTCTGGTTCTTTGTGATCTGCGCTTTAAGCCATAATTTTATTTGTGTTTTCTTGGTTTTGTGCTTGTCATCATTTTCCCTTTGTTGCTTCATTTTGCAATTAAATAAAAAAAAAATTCTCTTTTTCATTTTCTTCTTGGTTTGAAGATTGTGTTGTTGCATCAGTAGCTAGGAAGACGTCTTGTTTCATAAGTTGTTTGTAGTGCATTTAGCGCATAAGTAGCTCGCAGATTGAGCAAAATTCCTTGATGTTTTTCTGCATGAGATCTTAGAAAATTCAAAAAGAAAAAGAAATCTTTCTTGTTGAAAAGTTGCTGGTTTTGCATTTTTTGTAAAAGTTTTTGTTTCCAAGCATTTCTTGTTCATTTTGCTTTGAGTCGTTACACACCATCAGTTTCACTTTCATACCTTGTGACTTAAAAATCCCATTAAAAGAAAATCTAATTAAAATCAATTAGACTTTTTGTTTGTAGGGTGCATACACTAGCTCAGGACTAGGGCCTTGGAATAGGTTGGAGAGTAAATTCTCCAAGGCCACTCAAACCAAACATTGGAGTCTGTCAATAGGGAGTGTAGAAGTCCAGTTGCGTGAAAGTTATCCGGGACCCCCCTCTAACACAGGGGATAAACACGAGGTCGCATAAGGAAAGGTAGCGGAGATAACCCCTCCAAAGCTGGACCGAGCGTAGTGGAGAACACATATCGAGGATTTGTTGAGGGATTCCGTCGTTTTCATTTGCCACAGATCTTTGTGGGTCTTGAATCCATTTGAGGTCCTCAGTTTTCTTCCGGACCATTTTCTCTCGATACCCTTGACAGGTTTCGGGATTGATACCCTGCTCATTGTGGTCTACCCGACTATCGACTGTACCCGCCTGGTGACTGTTCGCGTGCTGGCAAACTATTTGCCAATCTTTTTTAGGGACATACATAGGTGACTGCGGGGGTATACCGTGGTACCTAGGACAAACATCTGGCCACGCTTTGCAGAGTATACCCAGAGGGTGCTTCCGTTTTCGAGTTTCACTTGCACCGGTAAGTTTCTCTAGTGTTGGTTGTTGTAACTGTTCTTCCAACTAGTTTAGTGTTTGCTTGATTTATCTTTTAGGGGCTTTCTTTTAGTGGGTGTTACTGTTTGCAAGTGTAGAATACCTTAGCGTGTCGTGGATATTATCACACAGTGGAGGATTCGGAGCTCCGCCGGTCACGAAGGCTTCTAGGCCTGCCACCGGTTATACTGGAGCCACCCCCGCCACCATTGAGGCAGAAGCTAGACCAACGAGGGTCTTTCGAAGCAACCGGGTTTCAAACCATTGATCTCGAAAAACACCCAGAGGAATCAACCGCCAATCTTGGCGTAGTTGAAACTCCATCCACTGATACTTGGCCGGACATTATTGTGCCAATTCAATTTTACGAATGCCTGTCAGTGCCTAACCCAGTTATGGAACCAAACTCTGTTACTTCCTCTGGGAATTCTTCCATTCCCATCACCGTTGCTACCACAGGAGAAGCTTCTCCTAACTTGCCTTTGTCGACGGTTTGGGCCACCACGGTCTCGGTCACAACTACATCGCACAGTGGACCGACCCCATCTATCGTGGCGGCCACACCTCCTTACACACCTAGTGCGACAGGCCCTCCGTTTTCATACGGTATGCCTGGTTCAGGTACAAGTCCTGCACTCACTTCCTCCACTTTACAGACTTTGGGTCTAGGGGCAGGGAGCTCTAATGCTCCTCTGCAAGGTCAACTTGGGGGCATTCTTGTCCCTTTCAATGCTTTTCCTTACGCTGGAGGTCATATCTCTCCTTCATCCCCTTTGCTTGGTGGATTGCATCAGCAGTCCACCGGGCAGCCTGCACACACGAGTTCATTTGGAGCCGGGAGTCAAGGAACACCTGCACAAACTATGCCGGTAGGTTCATCACTGTTTGTTTGGAACAGGACATTTGGTAATAACACTTTCGCATCCACTGCTTTCCCATCTGGGGGCACACCCATTTTTGGATAGTCTACTCTGGCACAGGGTACTATTCCTGCGATGGGGGCACATATACCAGGACCTTGGAACTCAGGACAAGGATCCGTTCCTTCATCTGGAATTCCATTATGGGGTAATTCTTTCCACAGTCAATGGAACCCCGGACAGACTTCTATGCCTCTCCCCTCGGGACCGGCATGGGGTAATCCTTCCCAAAGTCCGTCAAACACGATGAATGCCCAACATCCTATGTTCTGCATGGGGAATCAGCCAATGATGTCTCCTTAGATGAAAAACCCTTATGCTGGTCAGGTCCATGGTTTCTACCAGAACCTGGGCCATCAGCCAAACTTTTCCTGGCAACCTGGTGCCAGTCAAACTCCAGGACCCTTTTATCCAGGCTATCAACAAAAACCCAAACTACCATTCTTGGCGACGTTACACTTGCCAGATTTGACTCGGTTGTTAAATGATCCTATCTGTCACGATCCACGTTGGCCTCCTATGCCAACGAAGTTGCCTTCGGAGATTCCAAAGTTTGAGGCCAAGCCTAACAAAGATCCAGGTGATCACGTGACTACTTTTCACCTTTGGTGTTCATCTAACTCACTGAAAGATGACTCCGTCCAGTTGCGATTGTTTCAACGCACTCTCATCGAGAGTGCCGCGAAATGGTACATAGAGCTTGACTGCTCACGATATTCTTCTTTTGGTGAACTGGCGATGGCCTTCCTTAACCATTTCTAGTTACCTGTGAGATACGACGCCGTCACAGAGTTGCTAGCCAATTTCAAGCAGACAATAGCAGACCATATCTCGGATCATATTCGAGAGTGGCGACGTCGAAAGAGTCTTATCAAGGTACTTGTCCCACCAACATTCTTGCTTGAGTGGTTCCTTAAGTCTTTAGTTCCGTAGTTATCCAAAGACGTCGTAACTTCAGGGGTTTTCTTCGAGGAAGATGCCATCATGAGGGCTCAACAGTTTGAGCTTATCTATTTCAAGTCTGGTTTACTGTACAACATCCTGCTAGATGCACCATGGTCAATAATGGATAAAACCAGACAGAGAGCCGGACCACATGCCGATGGTATAGTTGGTTCGGCACAAACCAAGCCCGCTGAGCAATTGAAAAAACAATTGCAACAGTTATCTATACAACACTCAGCGGCCAGCCAGAATACTGCTTTGGCTGCTCCTCCTACCCAAATTTCGGAGGTACACTCCGTGCAGACGACTACCCCAAAGGCCACCCAACAGCCTGAAGGGAAGAAAAAACAACGAAAGAAGGGTAAGGGGGATAAAAAACCCACTAATAATGCTGGCGAGGGCACTACGTAAAAACGGAAGGCGAGGTATCCGTGCAACTTGTGTGCAGAAGACCACCCTACCCATCTGTGTCCTTGACTTGCGAAGGCCCAAAAGTTTGTCACACAACAACAACAAGCCGTGTTGACTAATCCCTTTCAGCATGGGCAAAATTTAACTCAAGCCTCTACAAGAGCCAAAGGGGGCAGCCAAGAAACCTGCCCTCCTCCAAATCATTCCTCTTTCGCGAACGTATATATGGTTAGGGGGGATGCTTTGATAACGACTAGAGCACACGATTATAGTAAACCAAGCGCCTCTGAGAAGGGAAAAGAAGCCGAGATCCCATCTCTTCCTCTACAGATCGAGAAGACATTGGGTGAAACAATGACACGCATTCCAAAAGGTGCGTTTAAGAGAGCTTCTCACAATCCAAACGCAAGGGCCGCCTAGAATTACTCTGTGGTGGAAGATTTATCCCAAACCCCTTGTGCTACGTCCGCTTTGGAGGTCCTCCAAAGTTGCCTTGCTCAGAGAAAATCCTTGTTGACTGCTTTAGGCTCTATTGAGACTTGTAACCTGGGTACCATCATGTTAGATACGACTGACTTGAAACCTCGTCTGCCTTACCACGTCGTGTTTCAGATAGTAGTGGCTCATCCCATGAAAAATTTTACATGGAATATTTTCTGCACGGTGGTCGATGAGGGCGCTTCGACTTGGGTTATGTCGTTAGCATGCTGGAAAGCCATTGGTCATCCCGAGTTGTCTCCGTCACCTACTCTCCTCACTGCATTCGATGGTCGTTCTTTCCGACCACATGGCATCATTCCTTATTTCCCTGTGCAGTTAGGAGGAAAGACCATGTGCGTTGAGGTAGAGGTAGTCGATGCCCCCCTCGACTATAATCTCTTGTTAGGTTGTAGTTGGACTTATGCGATGCAAGCAGTGGTTGCTACAGTTTTTCGAGTCTTGTTGTTCCCACACGAAGGCCAGATAGTGACCATAGATCAATTGTCCTTCTCTAGACCTGACCCCGCTTTGGGGGCATCCACGGTTCCCATGATTGATAATCCTCAAGCCGGTGTCGTCAACGTAGGAGTTGGTTTGTGCCCATCTCTGATGGGTACTTTTGATTACCCAATTCCTCATGGCAATGTCAAGTTTATATTGACTCACCACAAGGCTGAGATTTTTCACGTCTCGTCATTTCGCACGACTTACTTTCAGGATCCATGGATTCTTCCTTCCCCATCAGCCACGATGGATGCGATGGGGCACGCTGGCATGTCCACGCCCTTGTCAACCGCTGAAGTAGCGTACTCTTTGGTCCAACAAGCTTCAGTTACTCCTGATCCGACTCCCGCACAAGAGTTGGATCCACCTTTTGAGCCTATCTGGGCTCATGATTCTCTTGCCAACACCGATTCGTTAGATTTAGTCTTTCCTTCTGACGAAGCAATAATCGAAGCAATGACTGGTCCGGACAAACCCTGGGAAGATCTTCATCACAGATCATATTTCCTCCCAGAGTTACACCAAATCGAGGTAGGAGAATTCACTATCACCATGACGGGAGATCAACCATGTCCTATTAACCTCTTAGCTACACAGGAAATTTATGCTGAGGGAAATATGGCGACTATCGCTGCCACGATACCTATCAATATCTCTCGAAACCCCGACATCGTAGAGAATGTCTTCGTCGGAGCGGATTGCTCCCCCAAAGAGATTCATATTTACACAGATCTTCTTAAAGAATTCCGTGATGTTTTTGCTTGGTCTTACGAGGAAATGCCAGGCATCGATCCAAAAATAGTTGAACACGAAATCACAACGTATCCTGACGCTAAGCCTGTTTGACAAAAACTTCATCCGGTTAATCCTAGGAAAGTAGCAGCTATCAAGGCCGAGGTTGAGAAATTGCTCAAGGCTGGGTTGATATACCCTATTCATTTGACTCAATGGGTGTCAAACCCCGTGTCGATCGATAAAAAACAAGGCACGATTCGTGTCTATACCGATTTCCATGATTTGAACAAGGCATGTCCAAAAGATAATTATCCAACCCCATTCATCGACCAGATCATTGATGAGTGCGACGGTTGTGAATCCTTTTCATTCATGGATGGTTTTTTGGGCTATAACCAAATCCAAAGTAAACCTGAGGACCAACACAAAATGACATTCATTTGTCCGTGGGGTACATTCGCCTATCGAAAAATGCCTTTTGGTCTCAAGAATGCTGGAGCCACTTTCCAGAGGGCCATGTCTTTTGCGTTTCACGACCTCAAACATATAGTCAAGGCCTATCTAGATGATTTAGCATCATGCTCTCGCAAGCAACAAGATCATCCTACACACCTCAGACTCATCTTTGAACGCTGCCGCTACTTCCAGATTCGCTTGAATCCCAACAAGTGCAACTTTTGCGTCACGTCAGGACGTTTGTTAGGTTTCATCGTTTCAACAACGGGGATCATGGTCAATCCTCTTAAGGTGGAGGCAATAGTCCGGTTGCCCCCCCCCCACACAATCTTACAACTTCAAAGTCTTCAAGGCAAGTCGAACTTCTTACGACGCTTCATCGCCAACTATGCCGAAATCACCAAGGGCTTCATGCGTTTACTGAAGAAAGATGTTCCCTTTTTCTAGGACGAAGTAGCACAATGCTCTTTCGATGCATTGAAACACACCCTTACAACCGCACCTCTGCTACGGCCACCGAATTATAACAAGGATTTCCTATTATATCTGGCTGCCGCAGAGTCAACCATAAGCATGGTTTTAGTTCAGGAAGATGATTCATTTTTTGAATACGTGATCTATTACCTGAGCCGAGGCCTCGTAGGACCGGAACTTAATTATACTCATCTCGAAAAACTTGCGTTGGCAGCAGTTCATGCTGTTCAACGGTTCCGTCACTATGTTCTGTTTCGCAAGACCACCGTCGTAGCTGTCGTGAATCCATTCCAGTACATGTTGACACGACGAGTTATCGGCAAAAAAATCAGTAGATGGATGGTCATCCTCCAATAATTTGACTTAGACTTCATTTCAGCAAAGTCCAAGAAGTCATTGGTCTTCGCAGAACTTATTTCGGAACTTCCGGTTGAGTTAGGTGACTTTGTGCCTGAGGAATCGCCTATCGGGGGTGATATGTTTTTGATTGAATCGTAAGACCCATGGTACAGAGATATACTAGTCTATCTCTAGAATTTGAAGTGCCCCACCTCTGCTTCTCGTGATGAGCGTCGGCGGATAGGCCATCAGGCCAAGAACTATCTCATACTCAATGATACATTGTATCAGAGAGGTGTAGACTGCATCTTGCGTCGATGTCTCACTCATGAGGAGGCCGTCATAGTGCTCAACGATTGTCATATAGGATCTTGTGGTGGTCACTTATCTGGGTTGGCAATAGCTCAAAATATTTTACGAACAGGTTACTTTTGGCCCACACTTATCACAGATTGTATTGAGTCGGTCAAGAAGTGTCATCCCTGCCAAGTCTTCTCACGGAAGATGAGGGCACATCTAGCTCCCATGTTTCCTGTCATCACAGTCAGTCCCTTCACTAAGTGGGGGATTGATTACACCACATGCAACCCCCCATCAGCAAGGGGGCACCACTATATCATTGTAGCTGTCGAGTACTTCACTAAGTGGGTCGAAGCTATGCCGACGTTCAAAGATGATGGAGAGACTGCAGCTCTCTTCTAATTTAACCAAATTATAGCACGGTTCGGCGTCCTGAGAGAGATTGTCACTGATCATGGAAGTCACTTTCAGAACCAAATGATGTCCGAGTTAACGTCAAAGCTTGGGTTATGGCAAGAACATTCATCACCTTACTACCCCCAAGCCAATGGGCAGGTGGAAGCTGTTAACAAAACTCTTAAAACGATTTTACAACGAACTATCAAATTAGCCAAGTCAAATTGGCATTTGATGTTATACTCGGCATTATGGGCTTACCGAACCTCAGTTAAGACTACAACAGTTTCTCACCTTTCCAACTTGTTTACGGGCTGGAGGCAGTCTTGCCCATTGAATGTCAAATTCCATCTCTGAAATTGGCAGTACAGTTATTGCCAGACACTTCTCCACTTGAAGAACGGTTATTACACCTTGAGCAGCTTGATGAACAGCGTCGCGAAGTGGCCTTGGCCAACGAAGCTCATAAACATAAGGTCAAGTGTCAATATGATAGGTCCGTTCATCCTCAGGTTTTTTCTGAGGGCGACCTTGTCTTGGTTTATGACCAAGATAAGGACCCCCTGGGGGCAGGAAAGTTTAAACCCATGTGGTTTGGACCCTTCATTATTAAGGAGGTTTTAAAAAAGGGCGCTTATCGTTTGGTCGATTTTGAAGGGAATGCTTTGACGGAGCCTAGAAATGGGCTCTACCTCAAGAAGTATTACTCATAGAATGGTCACTGTGGGTAACTTTTTGTAACATATGTATAGTCTTTGTGCTATTACTTTTTTATGTTTCTTTTGTAAAACGTGTCATGGATGTGTCATTGATGTTATCTTTCATCACTATGGCAGATGTCAAGTGAGTCTGAGGTGTTCGTTGGGTATGCGGACGGTGCTAGTCGACACACGTGGAGGCTTGCCTCCGCCGCTTGGGTAATATTTACACCACAGGGTCAGTTGTTATCTTCCGTAAGGATATGCTTAGGTGACACCACAAATAATGTTGTCGAGTATAGCACAGTTATTGAGTTTCTTTGTGACGCTTTGTCATTGGGTATCTCTCGTCTCCGGGTCTATCTAGATGCTCAACTAGTTATGTTACAACTAAACAGAGTATACCGGGTGCACGACCCAACTTTACACCGACGATTCCTTAGGGTACATCTCTTGGAACACAACTTTGATTATATTACATATTTTCATGTTCCTAGGACTCTAAATCAAATCACGGATACTCTAGCTAATCACATTTTAGATTGGCATCTTGCTAACACATAAAAAGATCATGATCACACACATGTAAATAAATTTTTGCACACATCATCCATAAAGACATAGAAAATAAATAAAAACCATATATAAACATCATAAAATCCTTAGAGTACATAGATGGGCGCAAGCACCTCAAAAGGTGGGAATCATAACGAGTCACTGGGGCTTATGCCCTCAAAAAATATATATACATATCAGTGCTCGGGGCACATAAAAGTCTAAAGTCTATTCAGGGCCTATGGGCCCTGTTATACTCATACACAGCCTGACCCAAACGCCTAAACAATCAGACCCATGTCCGAGGTACCCCCACAATATGAGTCTACAAAGAAGGCGGCAAGTTCTCTATCTCTGCCATGGGCACTATGCGAGTGAGTGCAATGAAGTTCTGCTCAACCTGCCTAAGAACCCTCTCGGCCTCTCCAGCTGGGAGGTTCCCTGCTACTGCTGCTCCCCCGGCGGCGGCAGCTGCGGCCTCTGGCTGTGGGCGACGCCTGTTCCGTGCATAATCGGCAGGTCGCACGGGTCCCACATCTGCATGCAATACAATGTTCACCCATCAAAAACTCTATTATACAAAAACATGATATATATATATCAAAAAAGACATAAAAATTACATATGCAAACAAAAAAACTAGATAGGTGGAGACTTACCCATCTCCCCTCGCTCCTCACCAGGAGGCACTGGTATCATTGGATCTCTGGAAAAATCGATCCCTGCATATGGGTAATCCTCAATAGCTGGGATCTGCTGTGACAGCCAGACAAAAAAGTCGTCATTAAAGGCCTCTATGGTCCTTCCACCACCCTGTCACGGTAGCAACGTTGCCCATATGCACACTGTGGGGAAAGTAGCTAGATGTCCTCGTTAAGTTAGCCGAGGACTAAAGCATGGAACTCTCTCGAAGAAAAACGAACACAGGATAGTCCCAAACCCGAAGTTCATGTGTGTCCGCTGTCTGCAAGCTGTCAACTGACCTGTCATGCTTGCTAGCAATGTGGTATTCCAATCAAAATTTTGTGCATTCATGCACTGGATGGCACAGTTCATCTGTGTGCGCGAAGCCTGATGCACGGCTGCAGAGCCGGTAATCCGCCCAATGAGCGATAAAATAGTCTGCAGGGTGAGGCTGGTGATACTACCAACTGGTATCGAAGAAGTCCTCTGATTGGTCCCAGCCTCGCAGTATTCCTCTATCAACTCCGAGACTTTGCTCGGCCCCACAGGAAAAGTCTGAAAGTTGATGGGTTCCCCTCTCCTCAAGAGGCCTGTCAGAAAGTAAATGTCCTCGGTGGTGGGCACCAAGGATTGCCCCTCTATCATAAAGGCCTCTGCATCTAGGTGCCAATAATCAACCAAGGCATTCAGTAGCCTGGGTTGAGCGCGCATAAATGGACACAAAAAGAATTTTACCAAGCCACACTGCGTCAGCACGGCCATAACATTCGGATCTGCAGCCACTGCCTCATTGGCAGCCTCGTGCTCCCTCTCCCTCCACTGAACGTACATCTTGCCAAAACCACAAGGCAAAAAAGGGGGAGTTAAATACTTGGTTTAATCAATTTTTCCATCGCACGGGGGCACCCGCGGATTGTCGAGGCGACAGTCGCGGGTACCCGCGCGCAGCTTTAGCTTTGCGTGTGGGTACCCGCAGGCTGTCCCTGGACAGCCCGCGTTTTACTAGGGCCGACCTCTTAGAGGTCGACGGCCACCCCCAAAACATGCTTAAATTCAATAAATGAAGTATTGAAATGCAAGATAATGGAGTTTATACTTACTTGGTCCAAGCAGAAGTCCCGTTTCGTCCACCGTAGCTCCCGAAATCACGATCTTTGGCAAAGGGGGTCTTTTGGCTCCAGAGTCAATTTCCAAATCAGCAACGGTGATAATGAGCTGCCAACTTCTATTTATAGACTTTTTGGCCTCTTTTTGTCACTTTTTTGGGCCCCTTTATCAGTTTCTTTATACCAAAAACCATTTTGAGTGATCTAGGAGTTATATGGGAGGGATTTGATCAGGTATTG
>ML794513.1:65361-91263 GCA_009831015.1 Picea engelmannii
CATCCTCTTTTTGGGGTATATTTGATTTTTTTGTTCTTTTCGATAATTTTGGAAAAAGAATAAAGGAATATTATGTTACAATGGAGGAACGAGTACTACAAACATACAAGCTCAAGGCACAAGGACAAGACTGATGTTCTGGTGAAATGATACTCGAGAAAAATCCTTCGACGGCCAAAGGTGTTAAGACACAGAAGCAAACTATCACAAGGCTGGTGGATAAGGTATGCAAATGCGGTTGATAGAACACACAATGGTAACGTACTTCGATGTAAGTTTAACGAGCCCAGAGAAGGTAAGATCGGTGGTTTTTCATATTTAGAGAGTCTGAAAAAGCATAAAAGGAGACTCCGTTGGAGTACCTTTTTCGAAGATAGTCTGGTCGGTTCGAAAAAGGGATAAACTAGCACCAATTAGACGTCGATTCAAAACCATTTTAACGAGTGTGACAAGGACAAGATCACTCGGCTATTTTTTCACTTTTAAGGAGTCTGAAAAAATCTTAACTATGGACTCTGTCAGGAATATTCTTCTGGACCAATTTAATGAGTGTGAAAGAATAAGGTCACTCGACGATCTTTTCAATTTTAAAGAGTTTGAAAAGAGCTTAACTATGGACTCCGTGGGGGTTTATTTTTCGTAAATTTAGTCCCTCAGGCTTGAAAAATGAATAAAATTATACCTGAGATTACTCTTCTAAAGAATGAGAATTCAATAGAGTATACCTTTGTTCGTACAATTGACCATCCGGACCGAAAAAGGGGTAAACTACTGCCGGATAGACGTGACTTCAAATTTCAGTTTAACGAGCATGAAAGGCTACAAGATCGCTCAACAATCTTTTCATTTTTAGAGGGTCTGAAAAGGGATTAAAAGGAGACCCGTTGTTTTTGGGAGTCCTGAGGGTGAGACAAAGAGTGAAAAAGAATCATGCAAATGAGGCTCAAACTCATATTCAGGAAATACTAGATGGACTCCCAAGCCTACAATGTTTTTAGAAACGACATGGACACCATAATGCAACCAGGACCTACCTAGGGCATCCATGTTCTGGTAAGCTCTATCGCCAAGCTGTGACACTTCTAAAGCAAATATGATGGTTCTGTGTCACAACCTGATGGGATCAATCCTATGGCAGATGAAAAAGACAACGAGGCGCAAAAATCAGGGTGGTAACCTAACCTATATGCTCAAGTTGATTTTTGAATTTTTTTATGGACCATCAATATTTTCTCAAAACTAAAAAAAAATATCCCAATACTTGATCAAATCCCTCCCATATAACTCCCGAATCACTCTAAATGGTTTTTGGTATAAATAAATTGACAAGGGAGGCCAAAAAAGTGACAAAAAGAGGCCAAAAAGTCTATAAATAGAAGTTGACAGCTCATTATCACCATTGTTGATTTGGAAATTGATTCTGGAGCCAAAAGACCCCCTTTGCCAAAAACAGTGATCCCGGGAGCTACAGTGGACGAAATGAACTTCTGCTTGTACCAAGTAAGTACAAACTCCCTAAACTAGCTATTCAATACTTCAATTTCGGTTTTTAATTTGTTTTTTGGGTGGGCGTCGACCCTAGGTACACGCGAGATGTATCTGGACAGGCCGTGTGTACATTTGGGCAGAGTAAAGTCTGCCCGCGTGTACACGCGACTTTCACCTCTACAGCCTGCGTGTATCCCCCTTTTGTAGTGAAAAATAAACCAAAAGCAAGTACTGACCCTCCTTCTCCTTGTTGAGTTTGCAGGATGTATGTCCCATGGAGGGAAAGGGAGCATGAGGCAATTAGTGACTTGGTTGCAGTAGATCCGAATGTCGTGGCTGTGTTAATGCAATGCAGTTTACTCAAATTCTTTCTATGTCCATTTATGCACGCACAACCAAGGCTATTGAATGCCTTGATTGACTACTGGCATCTTGATGCAGAGGCATTTATGCTAGAGGGGCAATCATTGGTGCCCACCACCGAGGATATCTACTTTCTGACTGGCCTCTCAAGGAGAGGGGAACCAGTTAACTTCCAGACGTTTCCTGCAGGGCCGAGCAAGATCTCAGAATTGATAGTTGAGCATTGTGAGGCTAGGACTGACCGTGTAGGCTCCCAGGTACCTATTAGTAAGATTACTAGCTTAGCGCTGTAGACTATATTGTTACTGATTGGGTGGATTACTGGCTCAACAGCCTTGCATCAGGCGTCTCGCGCACAGATGAACTGTGCCATCCAGTGCATGAATGCAAATTTTTTTGATTAGAGTACCACACTGCTCGAGTGCATGAAGAGGCAATTGACAGATTGCCGACAGCGGTCACAGATGAACTTTGGTTTCGGGACCATCTTGTGTTCATTCTTTTTTGAGAGAGTTCCAAGTTTTAGTCCTCAGGTTGTAGTATGGGGACATCAGGCCTCTTTCCCTGCAGTGTGTAGATGGGTAGTGTTACTACCACGACAGGGTGGTGGAAGGACCGTTGAGTCCTTCGACGATGATTTCTTTGCTTGGCTGTCACAACAGATCCCTGTGATTGAGGATTACCCATATGCAGGGATAGATTTCTCTAGAGATCCTGAGATACCCGTGCCTCCTGGTGAGGAGTGAGGGGAGATGGGTAAGTCTCCACCTTTGTAGTTTTTTTTTGTTTGCATATGTAATTTTTATGTCATTTTGTTATATATATCATTTTTTTGTATGCCAGAGTATTTGACGGATAAACATTTGTTGCATGCAGATGTGGGACCCGTGCGACCTGCCGATTATGAACGGAACATGTGTCATCCATGGCCAGAGGCTGCGGTTGCCACCACTGGGGGGAGTAGCAGTAGTAGGGAACCTCCTAGCCGGAGAGGCTGAGAGAGTCCTTAGACGAGTTGAGTGGAACTTCACCGCGCTCACTCGCACAGTCCCGATGGCAGAGATAGAGGACCTGCTGCCATCCATGTAGCCTCATGTAGTGGGGGCACCTCAGACATGGGCCTGATTGTTTAGGCATTTATCCCATGCTATGGATGATTATAACAGGGCCCATAGGCCCTAAACCTACTTAGACTTTTTATGTGCCACGAGCACCTTCTTGTATATATTTTTTTGAGGGCATAAGACCGGTGACTTGTTACTACCCATTTTTTAGGCGCTTGCGTCCATCTATGTACTCTGTTTATTTTATGATGTTATATATGGTTTTTATCTTTTGTGTCTTATGGATTCTGTGTGCAAAAATGTATTTACATGTTTATGTCAATGTTCTTTCATATGTGTGCAAGATGCCAATCTAAAATTTGATTAGCTAGAGTATCTGTAATTTGGTTTAATCTCCTAGGAACATGAAAATATGTAATATAATCAAAGTTTCATTCTAAGAGACGTACCCTAAGGAATCGTCGGTGTAAATTTGGATCATGAACTCGGTATACTCTGTTTAGCTGTGACACAACCAGTTGAGCGTCAAGATAGACTCAGAGATGAGAGATACCCAATGACAAGGCGTCACGAAGCAACTCAATAACTGCACTATACTCGACGACATTATTTTTGGTGTCACATAAGCATATACCTCTAGAAGATAACAATTGGCCCTGAGGTGAAAAGATTACCCAAGCTGCGGAGGCAAGCCTCCGCGTGTGCCGATTATCACTGTCTGCATACCCAACAAACACCTCAGAATCACTTGACATCTGCCATATTGATGAAATATAACATCAATGACATGTCCATAACACTTAAAAGAAACTTCAAAAGTAATAGTACAAAGACTATACATATGTTACAGAAAGTGACCCATAGTGACCTGTCTATGAGTAATACTTCTTGAGGTAGAGCCCATTTCTAGGCTCCGCCAAAGAATTCCCTTCAAAATCAACCAAACGATAAGCGCCCTTTTTTAATACTTCTTTCATAATGAAGGGTCTGAACCACATGGGTTTAAACTTTCCTGTCCCCAGGGGGTCCTTATCTTGGTCATAGACCAAGACAAGGTCGCCCTCAGAAAAAATCCGAGGACGAACGAACCTATCATATTGACACTTGACCTTATGTTTGTGAGCCTCATTGGCTAGGGCCGCATTGTGACGCTTCTTATCGAGCTGCTCAAGGTGTACTAACTGTTCTTCAAGTGGAGAAGTGTCTGGCAATAACTGTACTGCCAATTTTAGAGATGGGATTTGACATTTGATGGGCAAGACTGCCTCTAGCCCGTAAACGAGTTGAAAAGGTGAGAAACCGGTTGCAGTCTTAACAGATGTTCGGTAAGCCCATAATGCCGAGTATAACATCAAATTCCAATTTGACTTGGCTGAGTTGATAGTTCGCTGTAGAATAGTCTTAAGAGTTTTGTTTACAACTTCCACCTGCCCATTGGCTTGGGAGTAGTAAGGTGATGAATGCTCCTACCGTAACCCAAGCTTTGATGTTAATTCGGTCATCATTTGGTTTTGAAAGTGACTTCCATGGTCAGTGACAATATCTCTCGGGACGTCAAACCTTGCTATGATCTGGTTGAATAAGAAGAAAGTTGCAGTCTCCTACAATCTCTCCATCATCTTTAAACGTTGGCATAGCTTCAACCCACTTAGTGAAGTAGTCGACCGCTACAATGATATAGCGGTGCCCCCTTGCTGACGGGGGGTTGCATGTAGTGTAATAAATCCCACACTTAATGAAGGGACCAACTGTGATGACAGGAAACATAGGAGTGGGATGTGCCCTCATCTTCCAGGAGAAGATTTGGCACGGATGGCACTTCTTGACCGATTCGATACAATCTTTAATAAGTGTCGGCCAGAAGTAACTGTCTCGTAAAATCTTTTGGGCTGTTTCCAACCCACTTGATTGGAATGTGCTTTGTCTTGGAGTGAATCACCGGGTTCTTTGAGATATCGATGGCGCTTGTATTATCACAATAGATTGGAATGGGATCATCATACTCAACCTGTATATCTGTCAGAGTTTGTTTCATCTAAAGAACCCGTGTACAACATGTTGATGCTGCAATATACTATGCCTCAACTGTAGATAAAGATAATGATGATTGTTTCTTGCTTAAACATGATACTAAACACTCACCAAATTAGAACGCTGCTTCACTGCTGCTTCGCCGATCATCAATACAACCTTCCCAATCTGCATCTGTGTAGGCAATAAGTGAAGGATCCTTTCCTTTCGGATACCATAATCCAAATTCTTTTGTTCCTTTGAGATATCTGAAAATCCTCTTCACTACTAATACATGTGATTGCTTTGGTGTTTCTTGAAATCATGCCACTTGTCCAACTGCCTGCATTACATCTGTTCTGGATGCTGTCACATATAGTAGGCTACCAATCATTGACTTGTATTGCCTCTGATCTGTAGATTTTGAATCATCATCTTTTCTTAACTTGCAACTGGTTTGCAATCTTCCATTCCGAACCTCTTTAGCATTTCTCTGATATACTTGGTTTGAGAAATAAAAATTCCTTGGTTTCTTTGACGTATCTGAAGTCCCAGAAAGAAGGATAGTTCTCCAAGTAATGACATTTCAAATTCATTATGCATATTCTTTGCAAATTTCTGGCTTAACATGTCATCATCACTACCAAAAATAATATCATCAACATAAACTTAAATTAATAAAATACTATCTTGACTTACATTGATGTAGAGGTTGTTGTCTGCAATTCCTTTTCTGAACCCTGCTTGTTGTAGATATTTATCTAGTCTAGAGTACCATGCTCTAGGAGCCTGGTTTAGACCATACAAGGCCTTCTTTAATTTATACACATAATCTGCATTCTCTGAAAACTGAAATCCTTCTGGTTGTTCAATGTAGACTTCTTCTTCAAGTCCCCCATTCAGAAAAGTTGATTTTACATCCATCTGATACACTTTAATATTTTTGGAGCATGAATAAGCTAAAATCAATCAGATTTCTCCATTGTAGCATCTGGGACAAATGTCTCTTCAAAGTCAATTCCTTCAACTTGTGCATATCCTTTACATACCAATATAGCTTTATTCCTTGTAACCTATCCATATTCATTCAATTTATTCCTGTAAACCCACTTTGTGACGATCACAGTATTATCCTTTGGTCTTGGAACCAATTCCCAAGTGTCATTTTTCACTGTTTGATCCAATTCTTCATCCATGTCCTTATTCCAAAGTTCAGCCTTGCTAGCCTCTTCAAAGAAGGTTGGTGTGTTTGTGTTTGTTCTCCAAGAAGGATAGTTCTGGTGAACGCAAGAAGGAAGGTGTGTTTGTTCTGGTGAACACATTCTTCTTCTAGTCTCAACTCCTGCATCTTTGTTTCTGATAATCTGATCTGAAGGATGATTCTTCTGTACTCATCTGCTAGGTGTATTTGGAGTCACCTGCTGAACTTTCTCTTCTACTTCTGTCGGATCCTCTTCGTCTTCCCCTTCTTTTTCATCTTTTGTTCATTCTTTGTAAAGTTGTTCCATTGATTCATTTTCTTCTTCCTTTAATTCTTGTCTACCTATTTCATCAATTGTTATGTTGATTTTTTCCACAACTTTGTTCAATCTCAGGTTGTAACACTTGTATGATTTTGTTGTACTTGAGTAACCAACTAGTACTACTTTGTCCACATGAGAATCAAAATTTTCCATTCTTCCATCTTCTCTTTTGATGTAGCATTTGCTTCCAAAAACTCTAAAATTCTTCACATTTGTTGGTCTTCCTTTCCATAGCTCGTAGGGAGTTTTGTTAGTGTTTTTTCTTAGCATTACTCTATTTTGAATGTGAATTGTTGTATGCACTGCCTTTGTCCAAAAAATATCTGTCAATTTGGAATCCATTAGCATTGTTTGAGCCATTTCATGTATTGTCATGTTCTTTCTTTCAACAACTCCATTCTGTTGAGGTGTCCTAGCAACAAAGAATTGCCTTTTTATTCCATGACTGCTGCAATAGTCAATAAATTCCTTTGAAGTGAATTCTCATCCAAATTAGATCTCAAGCATTTGATTTTTGAATCCATTTCATTTTCAACCATTTCCTTGTAGATCTTGAAGTTTTCAAAAGCTTTTGACTTATTCTTGAGAAAGAAAACTGTAGTCATTCTTGTATAATCATCAACTAATAACATAAAGTATTTCTCACCTTTTAAACCCTTTGTTGTAGTTGGTCCAACTAGATCAATATGCACAATTTCCAGTGGTCTTATCGTTGAATATTCATTTGATTTGAACCTAGTCTTTGTTTGTTTTCCTTGTTGACAATGCTTGCATAAAGTGTTGGTTAGTTTCGTGATCTGGGGCATTTCTATGACTGTTTATCTTTTACTGACTTTGACATGGTTATCAAAATGTATGTGACCCATTCTTCTATGCCATAGACAACTTTTATCCTCCTTTCCTAGACAACACTTTTCATTTCCAATTTCACTTAACACATATATGTTGCTTGAAGTTCTCGCAGTTGTAGCAATCAATTTTCCTGAACCTTCTTTTCTTATCTCACACTTTTGGGAATCAAAAGTAACTTTATGACCTTGTTCACACATTTGACTCACACTTAGAAGATTATGTTTTATATCTTCTACTAGTAGAACATTTTCCACCTTTGTATTCTTGTTCCCAATTTTGATTATGCCTTTTCCAATGATTTTAGATGAATCATCATTTCTGAAGGAGACTGATCCATCTCTTTCCTTTCCTTTCTTAATGTAAGAAACTTGTATCTATCACCTGTCATGTGTTTTGAACAACCACTATCAACATACCAACTGTTAGCACTGAAAGTCACACTTTGACTTCTAAAGTATAAGCTCAACACCCATCAGAATGTAAAATATAACTTTGGTTTTGAATAGGTGGATCAACAAGATGGATAAATAAAGAGAAAGGGCAACAAACTACAGATCAGTAGGCTACACCAATGGGCAATGGAGTCACAAACATCCCACTCATCGAAGGAACAAAAGATGATTAACAGAAAACAAGATTATATGCTGATAGGTGGAAGAAATGAAGAAGGAAAACATAAGATAGAATGTTCAGTAAATAGAGATACTCTAAATTCAATGAATCAACAAATACTTGAATATAAACAATGACTGATGGGCAAATTACAACAGATCCTTTGCTGCTTAGGGATCCATAAATCATTGACAACCTTTGATCCTCAAATCTGCAATATATTAAAATAAGAAGAAATATAAAAGAAGAGTTACAATCTGAAATCACATCTCTCATGAGTCTCCAATAGAAATAATTCTTACAATCCTAAAATGCCCACAGGCTTACAAATGAGCACACACAGAAAACTGCCTATTCCTACTTTCTCTACCCTCTCTTGGCTCATCCATCCCCCTTCTCCAAGAGATATCTCCCTCTTTAAATAGAAAATAGCATCCAAATAACCTAAGGAGGTCGAATCCCATCTCCTCCATTGGATTCTAAGCCTTGGAGATAGGTGGCAACAGTCAAAGAGACAAAAATCCAACAAACTGTTGATTTTCAGGAATTTGTTGGAAGTCATTAATAAATTGCTTCCACCTCATACATGAGGCATCTTTTGGAGCTAAATATTAGGTGCATATGTCCCTTGATATATAAATGATCCTTTAGAATTCATTTGAACCCTCCTTGACATGTGGAAACCTCCCAACAAGGCGAATATGAAAACCGTGACCGCTACAGGAAATTAGTACGCAGCGCCACTGTGCAGAGTATGCAGCGCCTACTTATATATTCAATATCTCTCAAACCAAAACACATTTTGAAAAACTGAAAGAGGTTTTTTTTATTTAGAATGTTATGAACAAAAACCTCCTCCGTTTTTCAAAAATACATCCTCAACTGCTCATAAACCAAGTTTAAAATTAGTGACTCAAAACTGGCAGAATAACTCTGCACAATTTGGCCTCTGCCAGAATATTATGCAGCGCCTGTAGGTAGCACCCGACTATGTTTCTGCATGAAATTCGGTAGCATAAATCCGTGGGTTCTTTTATGCTTGAACTTGGATATTGGGAATAACTCAATATAATTTCAATTTTCCCCAAAACAAATAAAAATCCCATAACAATTGTATTCATTTTCCAAAATGAATAATGAAATGCAGATTCTGTTCTCTGTGAAATATTAGGCAGCACTTGTAGGTAGCGCCACTTATGCAATGCTGAGGCATAAACCAATATTGTGCTAACATAGGCTCCATGGGGGATAGAATCCTCCCTGTGAGGCTCTAATAACTCTTGTAGTTTCAGTGCCTTATCCTTTGGGCTTGTGGAGTCATGCTCTCAACCTTTAACCTTTGCAATCTGCTTTGATCTGTGACCTTCAGCTGAAACTAAATGAAAATGAAAACTAGAACTGACAAAATGATGAAAAGGATGTTTGTCCAACAAGCTTATTGCACACACCTACTCTAATTATTGGGAAACTGAAGCGTTCAAGTTACATGAAACAACCAATGAATCCATTTCATCATTTTTTCAACTGTTTGAAGCTTTGAAATGTGCTTCCTTAAGCACCAGAGATAATTCTTACTTGAAGGCGCATCAAAGAAACATTTGGAAATACACTTTCCATTGAAGAAATCAATGAGTCTAGGCCCATTTTCTGCTTGCAGACAAGCTGCAATTGGATCCTGAAAAACATCATCAATACTTGCCCCTGCAACATTGCTTTGTGTAAAAAGGAAAAGTATTGCATTAGGTCCTTCGTCCACTATTCTTGGTTGTTGTATGGCTTGTTGATTCTTTGATTCATCCTCAATGCATATGGACTTGGTCCACTCCTGGTCATGAGGTGTATTAGGAAAAAATCTTAGTGTTTCTTGTCTTTCTTTAATTTCAACCTTTCTCATATGATCACATGGCATTTGATCTTGGCTGCTTGATGAAACTGAGCTTGTGTCTTCAAGAGGAATAGGGGGTTGATAGGGTAGTTCATCACAATTAGAAGTGCTTGGGAAACTAAATTCTTCTATATTATCTTATGATTGTGAGGGATATTCATCATAGCTTGGCTTATGGTCCCAATTTCTCAGTTTTTCACCCTCTAAAATTAGATTATCATCGTTTTCTTCTTTTTCAGCAACAAAAATATGACATGAGGGTTGAAAAAATCTATTGTTGCTTTGATGGGAAGGGTACTTTTCTGATATAAGGTCTTCAACGGATTTTTCATGGAAATCATCATCATAATTATCATACAAAGGTGAATCAATGACCATTTGACTATTAATGGTTGAGGGGATTAGTACAATAGCTGGGACAGTTGGTTGCTCAGGGAAAACATCCTCATAGTCATCAAAACTTGTCAAATCATGGCACATTGGTTCAGTAACAATAGGAGGGACTAATAAGCTATGAATTTGGTCATGACAAGCTGCAACACTATTCTCATGATAAAATAAATCTGAATCTAAGATGACCTCTTAACTTAAAGAATCGAGAAAAGGAGGAGACAAGGAAATGATGGATTGTCCATATTGATCTTTCTCTTGGGGACCTATATTTTGACATGAATGATGCATTTGTTCTTCAAATTTAGGAAAAACATTATGAAACTCGTCATCTAAGTCCTAATCTCTATAATCATCCCCTTCATCATCACTACTAGAGGAATCACTTGTTGAATCTTGAATACATGATGCATACCCCTCACAACAGTTCTCAAAAAGTCTTTCAGCTGGATAAATTATCTTACAATGAGAATAAAAAACATCATGAAAGTCCTTCAAATAGGAAATACTAGAAGCAGGGAGTGTTATATACCATTGCCTCGCATCACCTTCCAATGAATACATGAACATTTTCATCAATATATCTTCATGATGGATGTCAAGTTGCTGCATCAAAACATGAAATTCATGAACATGCTCAAAAGGGTTGTCATCATCACCTTCATAAAATTTGGGTAGCAGATCTTGACATTCATCAATTTGAGGCACAAGATGTGGATAACCATCTATGGCTGAGAAATTGAGTGGGGAAAACCTCCTAGCCAGGATAGCCTTCATAGCCATTTGATTTTTCTCATCCCCAGTGGAGTCACCAATATATTCTGAACAATGGAGTCGCCATGGTGAATTGTAGTCTTGAAGGTGTCCAACTTCAGTCACCATCTAAAGCTAGAGCTGTGCAATGTCGTTCTTCCCAGGAAGATTTTCAATCTGCTCAAATCCATCCCCGACAATGACACCAAAAATGTTAGCACTGAAAGTCACACTTTGACTGCTAAAGTGTAAGCTTAACACCCATCAAAATATAAAATATAACTTTGGTTTTGAATAGGTGGATCAACAAGATGGATAAAGAAAGAGAGAGGGAAACAAACTGTAGATCAGTGGGCCACACCAATGGGCAATGGAGTCACAAACATCCCACTCATCGAAGGCACAAAAGTTGCTTAACAGAAAACAAGATTATATGTTGATAGGTGCAAGAAATGAAGAAGGAAAACATAAGATAGAATGTTCAGTAAATAGATATCTTCTCAATTCAATGAATCAACAAATACTGGTCCGAATATAAACAATGATTGATGGGAAAAATACAACAGATCCTCTGCTGCTTAGGGATCCATAAATCATTGACATCCTTTGATTCTCAAATCTGAAATATATTAAAATAAGAAGAAATATAAAAGAAGAGTTACAATCTGAAATCACAACTCTCATGAGTCTCCAATAACAGTAATGCTTACAATCCTAAAATGCCCACAGGATTACAAATGAACACACAAAAAACTGCCTATTCCTACTCTCTCTAGCCTCTCTTGGCTCATCCATCCCCCTTATCCAAGAGATATCTCCCTCTTTAAATAGAAAATAGAATCCAAATAACCTAAGGAGGTATAATCCCATCTCCTCCATTGGATTCTAAGCCTTGGAGATAGGTGGCAACAGTCAAAGAGACAAATATCCAACAAACTGCTGATTTTCAGGAATTTGTTGGAAGTCATTAATAAATTGTTTCCACCTCATGCATGAGGCATTTGTTGGAGCTAAATATTAGGTGCAGGTGTCCCTTGACATATAAATGATCCTTGAGAATTCATTCGAACCCTCCTTGACATGTGGCAACCTACCAACAAGGCAAATATGAAAACCGTGACCGCTACAGGAAATTAGTACGCAACACCACTTTGCAGAGTATGCAACGCCTACTTATATATCCAATATCTCTCAAACCAAAACACATTTTGAAAAACTAAGAGAGGTTTTTGTTATTTGGAATGTTATGAACAAAAACCTCCTCCTGTTTTCAAAAATACATCCTCAACTACTCATAACCCAAGTTTTAAATTAGTGACTCAAAACTGGCAGAATAACTCTGCACAATTTAGTCTCTGCCAAAATATTACGCAACGCCTATAGGTAGTGCCTGACTGTGTTTCTGCATGCAATTCGGTAGAATAAATCCGTGGGTGCTTTGATGCTTGAACTTGGATATTGGGAATAACTCAATATAATTTCAATTTTCCCCAAAACAAATAAAAATCCCATAACAATTGTATTCATTTTCCAAAATGAATAATGAAATGCAGATTCTATTCTCTATGAAATATTAGGTAGCGCCTGTAGGTAGCATCACTTATGCAACATTGAGGCATAAACCAATCTTGTGATAACACCAACTAAATTTCTTCTACTTAGCTTGTAGAGCGAGTATGCATTCTTCATTGTTGTATTGATTCTTCTTTCTTATCCATGTCATTTTCTGAAGTTCCTGTCTGTGATTGTTCTTGTTATTTTGTGGTTCTCTAGGAGGGATTGTTATTATGCAATCTTTGGCCATATTTCCAAAGTTGTTACAATTGTAGCATTCCACTTCAGTGCTCAATGATTCAAACTTTTTACAACTTCTTTGTGTTTCACTAGGCCTTCTTGGATAACCTTTTTGTGTATGACTTTCAAAGTTGTTTATGTTCCTATTGTTAGCTCTGCAATTCACAGCTTTATGTCCAAAATTATTACATGCATAACATAAAAAAACAAATATAGTTTGATACCTAGGAGTTGAATATCTTCTGAAAGGAGGTGCTCTTATGAATCCTTCTTCTTCCTGAAACCTATATGTTTCCTTCGGTCATTGATTCTGAAGACTGAATTGTTAATATTATGGTAGCTTCGGGATGTATGAACCTTTATTGTGACTTATGACGAGACTAGAATCCCTTGGAAGGAAGCAAAGAATTGAAAGAAACCCTAGACAAGTTGTCGGCTGGACTAATACATTTAAAATGAATTTATTGATACCCAAAAGGAGAAGTCGGCCCCAATTAGCCTGCCCAATTCACTATAAATACAGGGCACCAATTTTCATTATTCATCATCTCAGCAGTTGTAGAGAGAGCCAAATCTGCGCAGGCAGTTGCAGTTTTGGTGCACAAGTTTCTGGGAGAGTTGGGAAAGTGGTACGCTAGCTTCTGGGTGGGATCATTTATTCAACTTAGTTTCTATTTCTTTCTTGGTGCATTAGCCTCTCTTGGCTATTGGATTTCTACCAGGATTCTCTTCTCGATCAAGGTCAAGGTGCTCGGAGGGTGGCTTCGGCCAGTGGTTGGGTGATGAGGGTATCGTCAATGGTAAAATGAGCACAATCTTCTATATTCTAATAGGTTATGGGCCCACACCCCTTTAGTCAGCCTAAAATGCTGGAAGGAAACATAGCCGCTAGATATTGAGCTCGTTGAGAAATTGTCACTAGGGTTACTAGCAGGAGTAGCTTCCAAAGCACTGCAGCTAGAGTTACTAGTAGAAGCAGTTGCAAAAACCCTAATTCTCAGATCTAGCACCTTGTGATGGAGCATCTCGCTCAAGGAGAAGATATTCAGATGCGCCCTAACTCAACGCACCTATTGGCTCTCTCAGAAGATAGAAATGACGAAGTTGAAGTTTTCGATCAAGGCATGACCAGTTACTAGTCAACCGAAGACATGTGTGAAACAATCAGTCTCTTACACTACTTAGCACTTACCAGGACAATTAAAGATGATATGTGGATAATAGACAGTGGAGCTTCCAGGCACATGATGGGAGATCAAGCGAGACTCTCAAATCTCAATGAGAGAAATACATTGTACAAAGTGGATCTTGGAGACAAAAGCACTTACCCCGTCGAAGGATTTGGACAAGCCTCCATCAAGTTGGAATCAGGTAATCATGTTCACTTAAGTAATGTTTTATATGTACCTAGTTTAGAAAAGAATCTTGTATCAATATCATGTTTAGAAGACAAAGGAAACATAATAGCCTTCATGGATGGAAAGGTGTTATAATGGCATAAGAATTCCAGCATAGAAGATGCTAGGGTTATTGGAAGATGTGAAGGGAATCTATATAGACTACTAGAATGAAATGAAGAAGCTCTAGTACACGACGAAGTCAACCCTAATGAGATTTGGCATAGAAGGTGCGCTCATATCAATTATCAAGCATTACCTTTCCTCAGAAATATGGTTGAAGGAATACCAGAATTGAAATCCACACATGAAGGAATTTGCAAAGGATGTGCCCTTGGGAAGAATATCAAGAAACCATTCCCAAGAAGCAACAACAGATCTAAGAAAACCCTAGATCTAATACACTCAGATGTTTTCAGTCCAATGCTAGTCAGATATTTAGGAGGATCTCTCTACTACGTTACCTTCATAGATGGCTATTCAAGAAAGACGTGGTTGTATCTACTAAAATCAAAAGACGAAGTATTCAACAAGTTCCAAGAATTCAAGGCAAAAATAGAAAACCTTACGAACAAGAAGATCAAGACATTAAGAATAGATAATGGAGGAGAATACACCTCGAAGGAGTTCGTTGCATTTTGCAAATTAGTAGGGATTAGGAGGGAGCTAAATGTTCCTCATAATCCTCAACAAAACAGTGTAGCAAAAATAAAGAACAGATCTATTGAAGAAACAGTAAAAGCCTTATTGAACGATCAAGATCTATCCATGTTCCTATGGGGAGAAGCAGCAATGACGACAATATATGTACAGAACAGAAGCCCTCATCACATATTGAAGGACATGACACCAGAAGAAGCATTCTCAGGTAAGAAACCTAACGTAGAAAACTTAAGAATATTTGGATGTCAAGTTTACTCTCATATTCCCAAAGATAAAAGAAATAAACTAGAACCATCAGGAAAAAAGGGGATATTCATGGGATATAGTGATTCATCCAAGTCCTACATAATATATATTCCAGAACAACACAAGATAGAAGTAAGCAGAGATGTAACATTCAATGAAAGGATGGCCTTCAAAAAATCTATTGAAGAAACTATAGAAGAAGAAGAAATTGAAGAACCAAATGAAGAAAACATAGAAAGCAAAAATAACGAAAAGGATCAACCTGATCATCCTATGGAGCCATGTGAGAACATTGATCCAGATAATATACCAAAGAACAAGAAATGACCAGCTTGTCTTGAAGCCACATTGCAAGATGCATAAAGAATCAAGGTTCCAGAAGGAACATCCAGGAAGAGTAAAAGACCGAAAAGATTCTCAAGTTATGCAACATACATGGCAAGGATTCTAGATGAAGAACCTACTACATTCGAAGAAGCAGTTAAAAAGGGACAATGGAAAGAAGCTATGACAGAAGAACATCGGTCCATTATGAAAAATGAAGTATGGGAAATTGTACCCAGACCTAAAGAGAAATCAATGGTAACCTCAAAATGGGTATACAAGATCAAACATGCAGCAGATGGAAGCATGAATAAATATAAGGCAAGATTCATGGCCAGAGGATTCTCCCAGAAGGAGGGAGAAGACTATGATGAAACCTTTGCTCCGGTGGCAAGGTATACCTCCATCAGAGCTATCATATCTCTTTTCGCTTCCATGGGATGGAATCTACACCAGATGGATGTAAAGACAACCTTTCTCAATGGAGCTATTGAAGAAGAAGTATATATTGAACAACCTCAAGGATTCGAGGTACATTCCAAAGACACTCATGTCTGCAGATTGAAGAAAGCTCTATATGGAATCAAGCAAGCTCCAAAGGCTTAGTACGCCAGAATGGACAACTATCTAACAAGACTTGGTTTCTCCAAAAGTCATGCAGATCCAAACCTTTATTACAAAGTCGTGGATAACGCACATGTGATTATACTATTATATGTTGATGATCTATTCATAATAGGTGAAGAATCTCTAGTCATCCAGTGCAAGAAGGATTTAGCCTCTGAATTTGATATGAAAGATCTAGGTCTCATGCACTATTACCTGGGACTAGAAGTATGGCAGAAGCATGACGAAGTATTCCTTGGACAAGGAAAGTACACAATAAAGATCCTTCAGAAGTTTGGAATGATGGACTGTAAGTCCATGGACACTCCTATGAATGCGGATATAAGAAAAGTGAAAGTCCCAGATTCCGATCCAGTAGATCCATCTCTATATCAGTAGCTAATTGGATCATTGATGTATTTGGTAAATACTCAACCAGATATTTGCTTTGTTGTAAATACATTAAGTCAGTTCTAGGTGGAACCTAGACAAGAACATTGGATAGCTGCAAAGCATGTCCTAAGATATATTCGTGGGACAATAAACTATGGCTTGAGATATACCACATCCAGTGATATCCAACTTCATGGATTCATAGACTTTGATTGGGTAGGAAGTGCAGAAGATAGAAAGAGTACTTCAAGTTTGTGTTTCAGCTTGGGCTCCGCTATGATATCTTGGGGCAGCAGGAAACAGAAGTCAGTCACACTCAGTACAGTAGAAGCAGAGTATATGGTAGCTTGTGAAGCATGCACAGAAGCAGTATGGCTAAGGAATTTAATCTCCGATTTATTTGATCAGACTCCAGAATCGACCATAATATTTTGTGATAATCAAAGTTTCATAAGATTATCCAAACATCCAATGTTTCATGAAAGGTTGAAGCACATTGAGATCAAATACTACTTTATTCTAACATGACTCTTCTCGGTGGAGGAGTGTCCCTGTAATTTTCTCTATAGACTTTCTTATCCCCTTTTATTGTTTATGCATATATTTTTGGATATGTTTCTTGTTCTGTTGTTTTGGAGCTTGATCCATTTTCTATATGATTGTATCCAAGTTCGTACTTGTTATGATTAGGCCTTTGACTGCTGATAATGTCATTCAGAAATTTTGAGTTGTTCTGCATATTTTTATTTTGAACATCCTTTCTTAATGTGATAATCTCTTCTTCCAAATTTTCAATGATCCTGTCTCTTCCTTCTAGTTGTTCTTTGAGTGCTTCTTCAATTATTTTATCTTCTTCAATTTGAACCTTCAAATTTGTGATCATTTGTTCTAATTCCTGAGTGTCTTCTTTCTTGTCTAGTTCTACTTGTAGCTTCTTGTTTTTCCTCTTTTCTCTTCTGATAACTTCTATGGAACTCATCAATTCCTCTCAGTAGTCAACTTCTACCTCTTCAATTTATTCTTTGAATTCTTCATATTCTTCTTCAGAGTCTTCTTTATCAGAGTCTTCTACTGCCATGAATAGAACTCTTTATGTCTCACTGACACTGACTTCATCTTCATATGATGATGAGATGTCTTCTTTGGTGCATAAGTTTTTCTTGAAAAAATTTATTTGTGGTTCCTTTGTCTTTATATGTTTGTTTGTTTTTTGAGTAACCTTCATCATTTCTCTTTTTCTTATGAGGACATTTGTTAGCAAAATGACCAATACCATCACAATTAAAACAAATTAAAGGAAGCTTACCTCTATGCCTATCGTCGGTTCCCTTGTTCAGTATTTTGACAAAGTTGGCCACTTCTTCATCATCTTCCGAGACATCACTATTGCTACTATGTTCCTTTTCTTGTTGCTTTCCCTTTTTCTATGATCTTTTGGATGCTTTGAATGCTTCTTCTTTTTCATTTGTATTTTCTCATTTAGTTCTCATTTCATATGTTTCAAGATTCCATGTAGTTCGTCCATGCTTATTGATTTTAGATTTGTTCTTTCTTCTAGTGATGATATCTTAGGGTCAAATCTCATAGGAAGAGATCTTAGTACCTTTTGAACAATTACAGATTCTTTGATTTCTTCTCCCAATCCTATGATTGCATTTACTGTTTCATCGACTTGTAAGAAGTAAGGTGCAATATTCTCATCTTGCTTCATTTTTAGTTGTTCGAATTGACCTATGTAAGTTTGAAGCTTTGCTTCTTTAACTTTTGAATCTCCTTCATAAATATTTCAAAGTTTGTCCCAAATCTCTTTAGCGGATTTACAATGTGCAACTTTGGTGAATACCGTTTCACCAAGACCATTCAAAAGTGCATTTGTGGCTTTGGAATTATTTTGGTCGAGTTTCACTACTTTGTCATTTGTTGGCAGAACTGCTGGTACTATGTATCCATCTACAATTGATTGCCAAATTTCAAATCTCTGTGCATGTATATATGTACTCATTCTTATGCTCCAAAAAGCATACTTCTGTCCATCAAACTGTGGTATTCCATTTTTATACAAGTTGTTTCTCTCCATGATCTACCTTTCAATGGTTAAACTGATTTCTGAAGGAACCTGCTCTGATACCAATTGTTGGATTACTGATAGGGGGGGTGAATCAATAATAGAGCAATAATAATCCTTTTTAACCATATAATCCAAGTGTTAGATCAATGTAGAATTATCACCCAATAAATGCAGAGTAAATAACTATGAGATATACCACTATACAATTGTATCAATATGTACCACTAATCTACATCCAACCTGTACAATTGCCCTGTAATCAATATGTACCTAAACTGAACATGTATCAACAAAAATACAACAGGTACGTGACTTGTAGTGCTTCAACACATGTATGTACATTCCCTATCTGTTATGCAACCCACGCATGTACACGACCAAACTGTAATGCATCATGTGTATGCCTTCTGAAAAACTAGGGTTTCCTTTCTCTTGAAAACTTCTAACCCTCTGTAACTTCTTTCACATAGATCTGTAACCTGTCACTGTATCTAGACTGTAATTGTACCCTGTGCATGCATCCTCATACATAACCTTTACCAAAAGAATATATATCTCTCTCTAGTCATGTGCCATATAGGTGTGTGTAATCATGAACAAGTATAATAACCCTCACATGATCTAGTCATCAAACCCTTTCTGATATTCAACCTCTCAATACATCAACCACTTCAAAAATATAAGCTCTCAACCATGTGCAGCAAAACCCTTAGCCATATGCCAAGAAATACGAGATGTGCCTCAACAAGAAGTATCAATGATAAATATATGAGCACTGTATTTCTGTCGATATGACTTATGCAGAAGATCCCATGCAACCACTAGTCTCTCTAGGGAGAATCCTCAAATATCCATAACCATTTCTCATGCATACATCAAAATCCAACTATTCATAGAAATAAGACATACATTTTGAATCAATGGATAGATATGATGTATTTGAGCACTGTAGACCTTCCAGGGAGATTGATCTCAGAATTTAGAACCTCTGCATCTTTATCTTCTCAAGTTTCATGGATTTACCAACATGTACACACCCTATACACTGTCAGCCCGCATATGCCTCAGTCAACCCACGTACGCCTAAGAAAATAGGGTTTTTTAATATTCGTTGTAATTCTGAAAATTTCATCGTCGACCCTTCGTACTACCTGAGAGTTTCACAACTTCACATGTATCAATGATTACTTGCAATAAGCCTCACACAACAAAATATATTCAATGTGTTCAAGTGTAATTAAATGAGAGAGCCTTGCCTCTTATTTATACTTTCATGTAGCATCCCACCTTCCTTATTTTAGGGAGTTCTCCATTAACTTAATTATTTAAATAGTTTCTTTTGCAAACACTTTGACTTTTTGGGACTTCTAGATGACTCATGAGGGTCCTCCAACTTCACATGGCCATAACTCTCAAACCGTGAGGAGTTATGTGACATTCCACATACCACCAGAAATGGCATGACAAGCACTATCTATCTAGGATAGTTTCACTGATAAATTTACCGACCTTCATCTCATTATTCCACAGTTAAGCATGGGTTCTCTAACCATACTTCTAGTATAACTCAATCCACAAAGCGTCTTCCCATGAGGGCTTTCACCATAATGGGACCACTTTGGAGTTCATCCATTTGTACTTCTTATAAACCATGACAAGACAATAATGAGTCATCTTTACATCGAACAAACTTGGGTCTATTACCCAAACCTTTATGCTATCGGGCTTTCTTCAAGGGTTGACATTAATGCCAACCAACCTTAATCAACAGTTTAGTCATTTTAATAAATGGAATGTTAAATTTTAGTGTGTGAGTTTTCACAGTTGGTCATAATAATGCTCTGACTCACATACCTTACATTTCCATAAAATGCACCCACTTAAACTTTACATATTTTATTATAATCTATTAATATAAATTATTATTATTTATTTATTTATATAATATTTTATATAATTATATATATGTTAAAATACTATTATTGTTTATAATTTTTTATTAATAAATATAAATAATAATTTTGATTTTTTTATAATAATAATTAATAAAAAATCCTTCATACCAATCAATTTGGAACAACCATTTCAAATTTTTCCATAATGACAAAAACATTCATTTTAGATTTTTTTGATTTTCAAAATATATATTTATTACAAATTTTTTAAGTAACTAAAGAGAGGTTGGAAGAAAATAAATTTTCAAAAAATAAATTTATTATTAATTTTTTAAGTAACTAAAGAGAGTTTGAAAGACAATAACTTAAGATTAGATTGTTATGTAAGTGAATAGGTTGTGTAGATTTTATATGTAGGGTATGTATATCTCTGTAGACTTTACTAGTCAAATAAAAATTTGGTCTCATACACCAATTTGATGTCTCTCCATGACCTTAAAAATAAATTATTATTATTATTATAAGGTGTTTATAATCTTAATATTGTATTAAATAACATTATCACTAAATGGTCGAACATTTAATATATCATGTTTGTTAAAATTAGTGTAGTTTAAATATTTTATTTTTAGAACTTTGCCTAAAATTTAGTTAGAAATTTAAAAGAATTGTTGAAATTGTAAATATTAGTTGTTGAGATTGTATAATTCAAATGTAATAAATTTTTTAGAGCATTAAATTTTTTTATACATTTAAAAATGTAATTTGAATAATATAAAATTGTAATTTCATTAACAATTACATAACTAAATTTCAATAATAATTATTCAAAAAATCTAAAAAATAAAATATTTAAACTTATTTATTAAAAATAATTACTAATAAATTAAACAATCGACTAAAATTCATTTTATATATAAAAGCATAAATACGTGGATGCACATCATAAATTGACAAGATAAAGTGTCTTATAAAGAAAAAACTAATGTAAAAATGAGCCCTTTTCAGTTATTTTTTATTTATATAAAGTTCAATACAAAGTTATATTAATAAAGTTATATTAATTTTTTAAAAGAGCTATATTGATATAAGAAATGTTTCTATCTCAGCAAGAGTTTAAACGAGTGATTCAAATATAAAATTTTGAAAGATCACTTTATTGATGTTGATATTGATAGGAGTCTTAAATTCCTTCATTTTGTTTAGTTTATTAGTTGAGTTTTAAGGATGTAAAATATTTTTGTGTCAAAAGAGTGGGAGGAGTCTCTATGATTTTAAAGGAACATTATATATTTTATTTGATTGGGGTTGGGGTTTTAGTAAATTATCAAATAATCTGACATAAGCATATGCTTTTTGTGTGGTTTTATTTTGGCCAAGGAAATAAATATTAGAATCCTTTTTAATTTTTAGGGATTTGATGATAGTCATTAAGATAATAATTAGTAAACCCCTCCCCGTGAGACACAAAATAAAAAATATCATTTCTCATATTAAGTAGGAAGCCAACTCTTTCGCCAAAGTCTATTACTTCCACATTAAACAAGATTTAAATGAAGAATTCGATCATTAAGCTAAACAAGCCACTGAACCAAGTCTCAACACCTTGTTAAAAAATGGGGGTCACGAATCCATGTTTATCTCATAAGTATCTTGGTTGAGTGGGTTTTCATATTCATTTATTATGCGCACGAGGAAAATATCTATAATGCAACGACAAGTCCTTGGGATGGGTGATCCAAGGATAAATATCACCCGCACAACATGCATAAGGAATTATGTTTCATGGTAATTGAATGCATAGTTGATGTTTGGTACATGCTCTGTTGTCGAGGTCTGGAGTTGGGTGCAATTACAATTGTTCTAGTGGTGCACTTGGCCATTTAGTGAGTAAATTGGTAGGCCTTGGGTGGTTTTTCGACCTTTGCTTTCTTTGGATTGTTTTTATTCACACAGTGGCCTATTTTGAGAGCAGGGTGTTGGGGATTTCCTGATCTATGCCTCTAATACTCTTTTGCATTATTTTCTTAGATCGCATTTGCTCTGTCTATCTTAGTTATTTCTTCCCCATTGGCACATTCACTCTGAATATTTTCTAGGAAAATCAGGTGTTGTTTGAATCCTAGAATCTATGTGTTCATTTAAGAAATTATTTTCAAAATGTTCATAAGAAACTAGTGGTGGAATATGGTGTTTAGCTCCTAGGGAATCCCACGTCTCTTATCGAAAGAATTATCTCTGCTCTTTAGGCTTATTTTTGATGATATTTTTCTTATTTTTTATACCTTTAGCTTAGGCCATTTGGAATATCTTAGTGATAGACTGGTAATCGTAGAGGCCTGGAATTTCATAGTAGATTGGGATATTTCAAGTTTGTAGAGACATTGTGGTTGTAGATTGATTGTAGGGATAGAAATTTCCCATCGCCCTCAAATCCTAGAAAGAGACTCTAGATTTCGGGGATAGTAGCTTCTTAATCAATAATTTATACCTTGACTGAACTTGACCCATAGAATTCCTGGTTTCATCCTCCGTGTTTATTTAACCATAAATCTTGGTGTTATCTTTGTCTTTACACATCATCTTTATTGTGAAAGTTTGACCAATATGGAGAACATGGATGTGTTAGAGTTTAGGAGAGTTATGGGATGACATGAAGACCTCATTCAATCCATCAGAAGTAAACTACTCTCAATGTTTTCAAAAGTCGCTGAGAATGAGCATTTATGCATCATCCAATAAGAAAACATCATGATCCTATTAGTGTAGCAAAGGAAATTGAATGATATCCTCGAAGAAAAGTACAACATGTTTCACAATCTAGCACTTAATATTCACAAGAAATATTTATCAATGGCATCAAACAATAGGGACAAATAATTCATCCCTAGCTGAGTTAAAGGAGGAAGAGATAGTTCACCATCCAAGAGATCCAATGGAGATAGAGAGATAAATCTCCCCTTAGACTAATCATGGGAATGAAGAAGCGAGTAGTGCTCAAGTTTATCGTTAATATCATGTTGTTCAAAGTTATATGTATTTTAGGTGTTTTTGTGAAGTAGGGCATGTTGTTGTCCTAATACACAACTACAAACATGGATAAGTCTCCAACCCACTTGGTGTGTCCTTGGAGGAACAAACCTGAGTCTAGACCCGCTATCACCTCAATGTAGACTCCTTTCATCTAGGCTCACTCCTAGGGAAGCCAAGGGGGGTAGACCCTATTAAACTATGTGAAGGTTTATTTAAGTTCTAGGAGTTAATTAAGTTATCAATTAGGGAGACACAACCCAATGAAAAGAAACAATGCAAGATACAATTATTTCAATGAAACAAAAACCTTTTATTTAACAAAACAACAATTAGACCAGTGCCTAAAGATTATCAAATTCCACGTATTGAAGTATGCAAAATAAAATATTACTTCTACCACTTGAAACAAAATATGGAATATCTACACACTACTTAAGACAATTATTTTCCAAAGAATAGAGAATACTTGAAATAAAGAATAAAGAATGCTTGGGAAATGTAAATATTCACATATGAGTAACTTGCTGAAAATGAAAGAATGAAAGTACTTGAAAATAAATTACACAAAAGGAAATTGCAAGACTTGAAACGTAAATGTTGTGCAATGTGAGAAGGTTGATTTTAATTAATTTTAGGTCTCTCTTGAACTTAGGGGGATTAGATGTGAATTGTAGCAATCCTAAGCTATGTGACTACCCCAAGTTCCTTTTCCCTTTAACCAAGAGGAAGTGTTGGGTGCTCAACAAGGGAACAACAAGGTTCTTCCCTAGCTCCACATGTCAAACCCAAAGTGCTTGGGTGCTCAATAAGGGAACAACAAGGTTCTTCCCTAGCTCCACATGTCAAACCCAAAGTGCTTGGGTGCTCAACAAGGAGGAAACTTAGTGCTGTGAAACCGTCCTAGGCTTCAACCCCTTCTAACCTCCTCAAGTCACCCTTTTTTAATGGTTTAAGCAATAATAGATTTGAGTGTCTAGTTAAACTGGACACACAATCCTTTTCCCTTTCTTGTCACCCAATTTCCACAAGTGGCAGGGGGAGGGAATATGGGGAAAATGTTTATTTTCTTGCACAAAAGAAAAGTCTAACAACTAGCCTGTACAATTTTGCAAGGGTGGCAAAGGCACTCACATGAAAGGTGTGGGAAACAAACAAAAATAAGTTAAAATGAATGGAATAAACAAACTAGCCACACAAAGTTTCCTTAAGGAAAAAGGTGGGAAAAAATAAAACAAAGTTTTACAAGCCTCACAATTATGGCACAAGATGGAGGACAAGCCTACTGATTTTGTGGCCAAGGTGGGAAAAAAGAATTGAAAAAATGAGCAAATGAGGACTAGCCACTCAAGTTGCTCTTTATGGGAGAAGTGGGGCAATTAACTTAAGAAAAAATTATAAACTAAAAAACTACTCTAGCCAACACGATATTGCAAGGGTGGCAGAGCCACTCACATGCAAGATGTGGGCAAGGAAAAAACTTGAAAATACTTTACAATTTACAAATAATGATATGAGTAGAGAATGAAAGACAAAGAGACTCTCTTGGGCTGCTTACAATGATTTGGAAGGTAGAGGGAGGGAGAGGGTTTTGCACCAGATCTCTTGGATGCTTTCTTGAGCTCCTCGTGGCCAAAATTGGGCAGCACCTCCCCTTAGACTGGCGAAAACCTACACAAAACAACAAGCAAAGTGTGCTGGAAAATGTTAAAAATCACTCAAACCAAGTTAGTTTTTTGTTAGTATATAAAATAAAAAAACTTATGTTAAAAATCTGAACTTAGAAATTGATTAGATTGCAATATTTAGAAGGAGGATATGTGCATAAAATAAATAGGAAAGTGATAGAAATTATATTAGAAATTTAAGTGAAGCCTTTGGAGTCCACTTCTCCAAGATTTTGGCAACCTGCATAATTGTAAATCCTTTCAACACAATGAGGCAAGAAGGTGAGATCTTCAAAATGGTCTACAAAATACTTTGCAAACTCAAAGAAAATAAACTCACGAAGACCTGTGATAATACTATCATAAATATATCCCCAACAAAATACTTTGCTTTTGGTATTCAAGTAAAAAAATGTAAGCAAGAGATAATACAAAAAAACAACAATATTACCTCAAGCCAAACACCATACAAGAGCACCAAGAGTACACTAAAAGAACACCAAGAGATCCTCCAAATCTTCACTTTTATTATATAACAAGTGGATGCAAATTTGCAACAATATTACATGAGACAATTGGGGAGAGAGCAAGAGAAAGTGAGGAGAAATTTGGACAGCATAGAGCTACAATGAAACTTGATGAGAAAAAATGGGAGAGGAGGCCTTCTTTTAAGAGAGGGAGAGAGGAGAGAACCCCTTTTCATGATGTACAAGTGTTTTTCATGCAAGGGAGGGCCCACTCTCAAGGGGGGTGCACCATCAGGGAAGAGGGCACATCTAGGGAGAGACAATAAATGTTTTAGGGGGTGGAAACCTCTCTCTATGGTCTAAGGGGGGCTCCCAAGGGGTGGGTCCCTCCCCAACCTTTGTTTCTTTCCTT
>ML794513.1:91363-112092 GCA_009831015.1 Picea engelmannii
ACTTGACTTGCCCCCCCCCCCTCTCTTAGGTTAAAACCTCTTTTTAACTTAGGGAACATTTTATGAGACATTTCCCCCTTTCTTTTCTTTACTTTAGTCCCTTTTACAAAATTTGACATTTTTACCTTAGCCAATTTATTTGCTGATATTTTACTCACTTGGACTCCTCATGGACATTGACCTAGAAAAACTTATCGAATTGATTTGAAACTTGGTGCAAGGGTGTAGGGGGTCATGATACATTTTATTTGAGCACTCAAACCCCTATACAAAATCCCCAAGAACCACATTTTTACATTTTACATAAAAAATAATTAAAAATTTCCAATTTATGGGAAATTTTAATTATTAAAAACACCTATCAAAACTTAACAAAACTTTGAAAGACACTAGGATATGTCTATCATGGTAATTTACAACAATGTTATCCCTTATATAGCTACTGGGATCGATCATTAGAATGCCTTTCATCACTTTGGAGGATTATTGAGTGAAAAACTCAAGTAATTAAAATCACTGGAAACAGAAAATTAATTACCTAAGGAACAAAACACTCGATGAATGGAATTCACTAATGATAAATTCCTATGCCACTAAATCAATACAACTTGACCCATGTTAACATGTTATATTACAAAATTTCCCACACAGGGGAGTGGACATACCCTAGAGAGAGAAAGAAGGTTTGGGGGAAAAATTGCCCTGTTGAGACATAAGTCTTCAACTTTGTCAAACTATAAGGTACATATATTCATGGTACATGCCATTGAAACCTAGTTGAAATAGGTGGTCAAGATCTAGCTCCACTTGGGGATGTATGCTTGACCTTTGGGAAGGAGAGCTTGTGAGAACCTCTGAATCTGCAAAACAAAGTTCTCACCAATACCCAACATAAGTACATGTGTGAAAAGAATAAACAATAATCAATAAATGAAATGACTATACAATGATTTATATACATAAATGAAAAAAATGATGAAACTGAAAGAATCAAAGGAGAAGGTTAGAGATACATTATAGAGGGTGCCCCTTTGGAAACCAAATGGTTCATCATTTGAAAAATAGCTTGAGTTGTTGCCCATTCCTTGGAATATTCAAGGGATAACCATCCAAGTGGCTAAGTTACAAAGAATTAGGGCCTGCCATTTCTCGGATTATGTCTGAACCCAACCATAAGCTATCAAAATTTCCATGTTTGCCTAGTTTTTCTTTGCCTTTATCCCATAACAACACTATATCCGCGATTCTGAAATCCCTTTGTTTGGATGATTTATAAAATTTCCCTTTAATATTTTCCTGATTTTTATAACTCTGATCATAATCCTTTCTTTTATTTTCATCCAAATCAATTATCTGATTAATCTTGTTCTGAACTGCATCTTTTTCTGGAGTGAAATCTTGAAGTAAACCGTATGATGGAAACTTGAGGTGTATTGACAATTTAACAACCAAACCATAAACCAACTCAAATGGACTTTTCCCTATTGAATCCTTTTTTGTTATTCTATCTGCCCATAATGCATATTTAATTTTACTATGCCATGACTTCTTGTTTTGCCCAACAATTTTCTTAACTATGGTCATTAGATTTGTATTGCTAGACTCTGCTTGATCATTTCCTTGAGGATACTAATCTAATGAATGTGACAAGATAATTCCATATTTGACACAGAAAGAGAACATTTCTGCTGAGCAAAAGGCTTTTGCATTAACTGCTACTATCTTTGAAGGCACACCAAATCTAGTTATTATCTTGTCTTCAAGAAAATTCATAACCACCTTTTTAATTGTTGATTTAGTAGGGATGGATTCAACCCATTTAGTGAAGTATTATGTAGCTTTTAAGATCCATGAATAGCCATTACTTGAATTATCTTTAAATTTTCATATGAAGTCCCCACTACTAAAAAGGAGCTTCAACCACTATTGGTTGTAAAGAGAGGGAAACTAAATTCTACTTTTCAGTGAAAATATGACAAGGCTCACACTTTATTACAAGTTTATGGACATCAGAAAAAATGGTGGGCCAATAATATCCAACTCTAAGGATTTTGTGAGTTGTTGTTTTAGTTGCAAAGTGGCCACCACAAAATCCAGCATGAAATTTATCCACCAGTTTCTTGGCTGATTTTTCATCAACACACCTAAGGATTATCCCATCAGGATTCCTCCATCCTAGTCCATCTCTAGTGATCACATACTTGGATGAATTTAACCTTAAGGCTCTTTTCTTATGACCCACAAAATGGCTTGGGCATGTAAGGTTCTTAAGGTAAAAAATTATTTCTGCATACCATTCAAAATGTTCAAGCCTTAGGATATTTGGGGAACACTCTAAATCATCATTTTGACAAACCATACCAAAATCCCTTTCATTTCATTCAGTCAAGATTTTAGCTAAACCTTTCCCCCTTGATTAATTTGGTAGGCTTGATTTCTAAATCATATTCTTGAATTTTAGTAATCCGTCTTCCCCTTGTACCTAATCTTCCTGACTAAGATAACACATCCTTAAATTCTGAATTAGGAACATACCCAATTACGTTGGAGTATCCAATGAAGAATTTGAAATGTTTTAGGGACTTTACCAAAACCTATACTTGTTTTTTTATCCATGGGGTATTTCAATTATGCATTTTGAAAGGCTCTACTCATGTAATCAACGGGTTGTACTTTCCCTTGGTCATTTTTCTGAAGAAAAACACCAACAATGGTATCTTCAGAGGAAAAGGAAAAAATATTAAATTCCTTGGAATAATCTGGACTTATGAGGACAAGAGCTTCAGTTATGGAAGTTTTGATTTCTTTGAAGTATTTTTTTCTTTGATCATTCCATTGAAATTTGACATCTTTCTTAAGCATCTTATAGATTGGCTTAACTATTTCTACATAATTAAGAATGAATCTGTGAACAAAATTGGTTTGGCCCAGGAAGGATTGGAGAGATTTCTTCAATATAGGAAAAGGGCCCCTTTTAATTGCTTCAATTCTTTCTGGATCTATCTTAACCCCATCTTTGGAGATTATGTGGCCCAAACATTTTCCTTTTGTTACCCCAAAAACTGACTTAGTTGGATTTAAAGAAATTCCAAATTCTCTGCATCTTTCAAAAACCTGTTTTAAATGACTAATGCGACTCTTCCCATCCTTTGAAAACACTGTTAAGTCATCCTGTAAATTTCAATGATCTTTCCAATTAGTAATCTAAAGGAATAATCCATATCTCTTTGAGATGTAGCTCAAACATTAGACAACCCAAAAGGCGTTCTTAGATATTCAAAGGTACCCCATGGAGTAGTGAATCTATTTTTATGCCTATCCTCTTCTTTGACCCTGATTTGATTGTAACCTAAAAACCCATCAAGCATTGAAATCATTCTAGAATCTATTACCCTTTGTAATAATGTTTCCATTTTGGGGATAGGATAGTTATCCTTTGTACACACAATGTTCAAGTTTATGAAATCTGCACATAACCTGATTGAACCATTCTTTTTCCTAGCCACAACCAAGTTTCAACACCAGGAAGAATGTCTTGTTTGGGATATTATTCCGGCTGCTAGCATTTTCTGCAACTCCTTTTGGACCAAAGGAGCTAACTCGGGGTTAATTTGTTTCAACTTTTGTCTAAAGGGATTAGTTTCTTCCTTCAAATGAATGGTATGCTGAATTACATCCTCCCTATAGAATTTAAGCTCATCATAGGTGAAAGCCAAAATATCCATATATTCCCTTATAAATTTAATATTTCTTTCCTTTCCTCTTTAGGTATGTTTTTTCAAACTTTCACCATTCTAGGCTCTTCATTAGTTCCAATGTTGACTTCGATATGATCACCTAGTTTTATACATGTTTCCTCCTTTGGTTTGTGACCATATTTCCTGTCAAATATTTGTTCTTGTGCAACAAGGCTTCTAGGGACTGGGTTAATTTTCTGATCATCTTCTGTATAATTACATCCCTCTTCTTTTTCACTAATGTGGAAATCACAAAAATATTGTATGTTGTTTAAGAACTTAATGACTTTCTTATCATCACCAAAGACTTGCCAATGATCCACATTATTCGGAACTGAAAGCCTAAATAGGATTTCTACTTTAATGTTTCCTTCAATTAAGCCTTGGGAGATTTGAAGAGTAGAAGCAGCCACAACAAGATCACCTGCTTTAAAATTCCGATCTCTAGGAATAGCAATAAGGTCTAAGGCATCAAAATTTTCCATGGTGTCCCATAGTGCATTCCTATATCTTCTTAGCCTTTCATATTTGCATGTAAATTTATTCTTAAGTTATCTAATGACCGAATCTAAGTCCCCTTTTATGTTCAAGCATTTGACACCCGTATCCTTATATATTTCTAAACCAAGCCACAAAGCCTCATACTCAACTACATTACTAGTAGCATCAAATTCCAATCTATAAGAAAACTTAAATTCTTGACCAGAAGGAGCTTCAATGACTATGCCAACACCCTTCCCATGTCTAAAAAATGCACCATCAAAATGCATGTGCCATACTTCACTAATTATTTCCTCTTTAGCTTCTTCTTCTATAAGCTCTAAAGAGTTACACAAGATGGAATAATTTCCAAAGTCATCTACTTTATACTGGAATTCATTATTGGGATTCCTTGAGTATTTTACATGATAATTCCTTTCCAATTCTCTATTTAATCTAAACATGGCTCCATATGGAGTGGGGATGGTGGCATAAGTTAAATCCATTTTTATATTTTCCTCTGAATTTGCAGCTATTTTTCTTGAGAGAAACATACACGCACCGGGCACATCAATCACCATTATTAACATTTCTATTAGAATATCAGGGAAGGAATCCGAATGCACTTGTAAGATTTTTATCAAACCATGCACCTTAATCATTTTACTATCCATGGAACAAATGTTATAGTAAGGCCTTGAAATCCTTTTATTTAATTATTCCATTACTTTCTTAGTCATAACATTTGAACTTGCTCCAGAATCAAGCATGCAATTGTGAAGGAGATGGTTATTCACGAGTAGAGAAAGAAAAAATGGTTGATTCTTTTCGTTTCCCCTATCCCAATTTTGAAAAATCACAGGTGCATCCTAGTAATCTACAACTTGTGGCTTGTCAATAGTACTTTGAGGAGGATCTTATATAGATTTGAGTAGTTTCCCTTTTTTATTTGGAATCTTCATAATTTCTGCTACAGGGACCAACATTTTTTCATTATTCAATCATCCTTCTAAGTCAATATTTAATTCTGTAATTGTAGGAACAATTGATTTAGGAGGGGGAGGAGGTACCTTAGGAACACTTTCTTGTGGCTTATCTTGATTTTTGGTTCCATTTCTTTGATAAGTAAAACCTCTATATCTAGCCATTCCTGATACTTTCTTGGGAGAAGGCTTATGATTGAATTTTCTCATTGCTTTGTCCACAACTTCATTCATGCAATTTACATCCCTACCATGCTCTGTTAATTCCATACATTCATTCATGCCAACATTATATTTATGACCACACCTGTTAACCTACTCATTTTTTGACCTAGAGGACTCATCATCAAAAAATTGGAGAAAGACTTGGCAAGTTGATTCTTCATGAAATTCCCCACAAAGCCTACAAGATGGGATAAATTGGTGGTCAACCAAGTTAGTAGACTCAAAAGGATTTGGGGACCTTTGTTCTTGAGGTGAAGGTCTCTTTTTACACTTATCATTTGGCTTATGGTGAGATATATTATCTTGAGCCCTTTCCATGTGTAGTATACCTAGGGAGGTAATATGGGGTACCTAGGGAGGTACCCAATGGGAATGTAGTTATGTGTTATTAGTGGAAGTCATTTAATATATGGGAATGTGGTCATTCATTGTAAGGTGGACTAGGTCCACTATATTAATAAAGGCCCACTATGGTAGTTGATTGTAATAAATGTGAGAAGGCTCTCTAGAAGGTTCCCATGATATAGGGAGAGCTATATAAAGAAGTGTAGGCAATGTAATGAAACAGAGTGAAGAATATTGTGATTGTACAAACAAGGATTGCTTGAGGAGTTTTATCCTTCCATAAGGATTAATATATGGTGTTACCCTACCTCAAGGGTTTTCTCTATTTCTTGTGTTCATGTTATGGTGAATGGTTTATGGTTTATTCTTGGTATTATTGAATTATATTCGCAGATCTGGTATAGGTACTTAACACCATGGCTATCAACCTTTTTTGCATGGTTGCATTTGATTGGACTAGTTATCATGAACAACCTTCATTTGCTTAATTAATTGGGTGAGCTCATTTATGCCATAATTAGAAGACTCTTTATTTTCCACTTTATTCTTCTCCTCCTCATTAGGCTTGGAAGAATTCCCCTTGAGAAACCAAGAACATTTGACTTCCTAGCATCTTGCATATTTTTATCTATTTTGATAGCATACTTTTGTGCATTTTTTAGAGTTGTTGGCTCTTTATCCCTTAACTGATATCTGATTTCACCCTCAAAGGATTCCATATAATGAATTAATATTGAGGCATCATGAGTCTAGAGTTCACCCAAGTGATTATTGAATTTAACCAAGTCATTAAATATCTTATTGAATTATTCCATTGTTTCATTTTCCTTCTTTTGACTAGAGTTTAGAGCAGCCAGTAAATGACAATCTTCCTTCTTGTAACCCCATCTTTCCATGAAGGAATTTTGGATTGTCAGTAAGGTGCTAAATTTGTCATCATCTTGTTCCATGAACTAATATGTGACATCATCTTCTAAATATAAGACAAAAAGCTTCATCTTGAAATCTTCATAATCTTGAGAATTATACCATCTACTGATGCACACATTGAAATTTTTGACATGAGTCTGGGAACTAATAACGTTGTTTACCTGAAAAATAGGTGATTTCTCAATAGCTTTTTCAGGAAGAGGATGAGGATAACCTTGAATATTGGTAAAATTACATGGATTATATTGGTCACCCATAGTTGTTGTAAGATTATTAAATACAAATAAGAGATGTATATCAGAGATTGCTTCTTCTCCAATACTTTCAATGAGCCTATGAGGAGCTAGTCTGTTTATTCTTCTCCTATACACCCTTTCAGTTTCAGGAAGGGAATCAACCAACCCTTGTGGGTTTCTCCTGGTAGGATACGTAAAAGAATGAGTAAGTGGAGTCACCACTTGGAGATTAAGCAATGTCTAATAACAAAAATTAGGTTATGATAAATTAACGGACAAGTTTATTACTTAATCTTTTTAAAGAATTAATTAAATTTTTCAATTAACCAAGAATAAGAGACTTATCCCCGGCAATGGCACCAAATATGGTGTCATCCTAATACAACCTACAAACATGGTGAAGTATCCAACCCACTTGGTGTGTCCTTGGAGGCACAAACCTGAGTCTGGGCCCGCTACCACCTCAATCTAGACTCCTTCCGTCTAGGCTCACTCCTAGGGAAGTCAAGGGGGGTAGACCCTATTAAACTAAGTGAAGGTGGATTTAAGTTCTAGGAGTTAATTATGTTATAAATTAGGGAGACCCAACCCAATGACAAGCAACAATGCAGGATGCAATTCTTTCAATGACAGACAAACCTTTATCAAATTCCACTTATTGAAGTATGCACAATAAAAGATTACTTCTACCACTCAAAACAAAATATGGAACATCTACACACTACTTAAGACAATTATTTTCCAAAGAATAAAGAATACTTGAAATAAAAAATAAAGAATGCTTTGGAAATGTAAATATTCACATATGGGTATCTTGTTGAAAATGAAAGAATGGAAGTACTTGAAAATAAATTACACAAAAGGAAATTGCAGGACTTGAAATGTAAATGTTGTGAAATGTGAGTAGGTTGATTTTAATTAATTTTAGGTATCTCTTGAACTTAGGGGGATTAGATGTGAATTGTATTAATCCTAAGTTATGTGATTACCCAAAGTTCGTTATCCCTTTAACCGAGAGGAAGTGTTGGGTTCTCAACAAGGCCCCCCCCTAGCTCCACAGGTCAAATCCAAATTTCTTGGACGGTCAACAAGGAGGACACTTAGTGTCATGAAACCATCCCCGACTTCAACCCATTCTAGCCTCTTCAAGTCACCCTTTTTAATGGTTTAAGAAATAATAGAGCTGAATGCCTAGTTAAACTAGCCACACAATCATTTTCCCTTTCTTGTCACCCAATTTCCACAAGTGGCAGGGGAAGGGAATACATGGAAAATGGCAAGGAAAATGTTTATTTGCTTGCACAAAAGAAAACTCTAACAACTAGCATGCACGATTTTGCAAGGGTGGCAAAGCCACTCACATGAAAGGTGTGGGAAACAAACAAAAATAATTTAAAATGAATGGAATAAACAAACTATCCACAGAACTTTGCCTAAAGGACAAAGGCGAGAAAAAATAAAACAAATTTTTACAAGCCTCACAACTATGGCAAAAGATGGAGGACAAGCCTACCGATTTTAGGGCCAAGGTGGGAAAAAAGACTTGAAAAAATAAGGAAATGAGGACTAGCCACTCAACCTTCTCTTTATGGGAGAAGTGGGGAAATTAAATTAAGAAAAAAATATAAACTAAACAACTACTCTAGCCAACACGGTATTGTAAGGGTGGTAGATCCACTCACATACAAGATGCGGGAAAAACAAAAACTTGAAAATACTTTACAATTTACAAATAATGATATGAGTAGAGAATGCAAGCCCAAGATACTCTCTTGGGCTGCTTACAATGATTTGGAAAGTAGAGGGAGGAAGAGGGTTTTGCACCATAACTCTTGGATGCTTTCTGGAGCTCCTAGTGGCCAAAATTGGGTAGCACCTCCCCTTAGACTAGAAAAAACATGCACAAAACAACAAGTAAAGTGTGTTGGATAATGCTAAAAATCACTCAAACCAAGTTAGTTTTTTGTTAGTATATAAAATATAACCTTTTTATGTTAAAAATATGAACTTATAAATTGATTAGATTGCAAGATTTAGAGGAGAATATGTGCATAAAATAAATAGGAAAGTGTTGGAAATTATATCGGAAATTTAAGTGAAGCCTTTGGAATCCACTCCTCCAAGATTTTGACAACCTACAAACTTGAAAATCCTTGCTACACAATGAGGAAATAAGGTGAGATCTTCAAAATGGTCTACACAATACTTTGCAAACTCAAAGAAAAGAAACTCACAAAGACCTATGATAATACTATTGTAAAGTTACCCCCAACAAAATACTTTGCTTGAGGTCTTCAAGTAAAACAATGTAAGCAAGAGATTATACAAAAAAGAAACAATATTACCTCAATCAAAACACCATGCAAGAGCACCAATACTAAACCAAGAGAACACCAAGAGATCCTCCAATGCTTCACTTTTATTATATAACAAGTGACTGCAAATTTGCAGCAAGATTACATGAGAGAATTGGGGAGAGAGAAAGAGAGAGTGAGGAGAAATTTGGGAAGCACAGAGTTATAATGAAACTTGATGAGAAAAAAATGGGATATGATGCCTTCTTTTAAGGGAGGGAGAGAGGAGAGACCCCCTTTTCATGATGTACAAGTGTCTTGCATGTAAGGGAGGGCCCACTCTCAAGGGGGGTGCACCTAGGGAGAGAGACAAAATGGTTTAGGGGGTGTGAACCCACTTTTTTATGTCTAAATCCTCTCTCTATGGTCCAATGGGGGCGCCCAAATGGTGGGGCCCTCCCCAACCTTTGTTTGTTGTCTTTTGTCATTGTTCAAGAAGAGGGGGGGCACCCCTCTTGCTAGGGGAACACACTTGAAGTTGTTAACTTGCCTTGGGGGGTACCTCTCTTAGGTTAAAACCTATTTTTAACTTAGGTAACACTTTAGGAGACATTTCCCCCTTTCTTTTCTTGACTTTAGTCCCTTTTACAAAATTTGGCATTTTTACCTTAGCCAATTTATTTGCTAATTTTTTACTGACTTGGACTCCTCATGGACATTGACCTAGCAAAACTTGTCCAATTGAGATGAAACTTGGTCCAAGGGTGTAGGAGGTCATAATACATTTTATTTCAGCACTCACATATCTATACAAAATCCCTAAGGACCAAGGTTTTACATTTTACAGAAAAAAATAATTAAATTTTTCCAATTTACGAGAAATTTTAATTATTAAAAACACCTATCAAAACTTAACAAAATTCTGCAAGGCTCTAGGAGATGTCTAGAATGGTCATTTATAACAATTTTATTCCTTATCTATCTACTGAGCTCAATCATTAGAATTCCTTTCATCAGTTTGGAGGATTATTGAGTGAAAAACTCAAGTAATTAAAATCACTGGAAAAACAAAATTAATTACCTTAGGAAAAAAACACTCAATGAAAGGACTTCCCTAATGATAAATTCCTAGGCCACTAAATCACTACAACTTGACTCATAATAACATGTTATATTACAAAATTTCCCACGCATGGGAGCGAACATCCCATGGAGAGAGAAAGAAGGTTGGGGGAAAAATTGCCCTTCTGAGCCATAAGTCTTCAACTTTGTCATACTATAAGGTACATATCTTCATGGTGCATGACATTGACACCAAGTTGAAATAGGTAGTCAACATGGCGCATGTAGACTAACATGGGATATCCACTTTTTATGTTCTAAGCTTGTTTTTGTAACCTCAAACAAATGTTCAATTTTGAAAAAGACTCTTTGAACCAATACTATGTAATTCGTTGCTAGCCTTGGTTGTTTCCTTTTTATTATAATACAAATTATGTTCAGGTTAATATGTGTGTGTAAAAAATTGTGAAGACTACCCTAGTGGAGCCTATGATGACTATAAAATGCATGTATAGGAAAGAGAAAGGGATTAGTGCAAGAAAATCTAGAGATAATGTCTTTTTTTAGCTTTTTAAGGCAACCAAATGTATGTTATGATTTCATACTTGAAAAATGATTATAATTTTTTTTTCCTTAGAAAAAAAAGTTATACAATTGCTTCAAAATGCATGTTGAGGAAACAACTGTCTCTACGATGGATAACAAAGACAATAAGAATTCCACAAGGGTGGTAGTTGTTACTAAATCCCCATCTAGGGAATAAAGATGATACAACTCTGGCAACTTCAATTCTGATAAAGAATTCACTCTGCTTTGGAATATTAGACATCCAATTTTTCCTTTGAATCTTGATCATTTGATTTCTAATTTGTTGTTTGTCACTTTGAACCCTTGTCTAGAACTATGACATAAGGTAATAATAAAAAAAGAAGAAGATGGAGGAACATTTTTCAATGAGTCAACAATGAAATATACACTAATTTGTAATATTAACATTTGTTTATTAAATATAGGAAGGATAATCTTCCCATATCTTACAAAATGCTCGTATAACAACTACAAAATATAACCATTTTTATTTATTATAAATTAAAAATTGAATTTTTTTTCATATAATCTTTTTTTTTTCAATAGAATATATGTTCTTATATTATATTTCATGTAATATAACATATTTTTATTTTTTTTAAATATTTTGATGATGACTATCTCTAACAACTTATACATAATGATAATATACATATATTAAGTGGTAGGTAAATCATAGGTAAATCGTGATAGTGGTTGATTTTGTATACTTTCTAATTTTAGATTTTTTAAACAATTAGTACTTTTAGATGCAATGAGAGTAAAACAACTATTATTATTAATAATAAGTAAAGTTTTAAAAACTTTATAATAATTTTTATTTATTATTTATTATTTATTATAAATTGCATTTTTTTCAATAGAATTATGTTATATTATATTTCATATAATATATATATATTTTTTTTAAATACATTTTGATATTTCTAATATTTTTAATCATGATATTTGGATGATTATCCTTAACAACTTATACATAATGATAATAAGTTAATAGACATATATTAAGTGGTCGGTAAATTGTGATAGTGATTGATTTTGTATACTTCCTAATTTCAGATTTTTTAAACAATTAGTACTTTTAGATGCAATGAGGGTGAAATAATTATCATTATCAATAATAAGTAAAGTTTTATGATAACAAGTGTTTCCTTTTAAGAGGTCACAAGTTCAAATCTAAAGGGGGTAGGGTATGTATACCTCCGTAGACTTTATTAGTCAAATCGCTGGATGGAGGGTGGTCCCTTGTCCCACAAACAAGGAGGTCTCATACACCAATTTGGTGTGGCTTGGCCATGACCTTAAAAATAGATTATTATTATTATTATTTATGATAAGTAAAGTTTCAAAAACTCTACGATGATATATGATAATTGCATACTTGACTTTTATTAAGAGAGTGAGTTTTTTTATAAAATATATATTAATACTGTATTAATAAAGTTTTAAAAACTCTATGATGATATACAGTGTAAGTGGGCCTAATGGTTAAGAACATGTGTTTCCTCTTAAGAGGTCACAGGTTCAAATCCAGAGCGGGGTAGGGTATGTATACCTTCGTAGACTTTACTAGTCAAATCGCTGGGCGGAGGGGGGTCTCATACACCAATTTGGTGTGCTGGCTTGATCGTGACCTTAAAAATATATTATTATTATAATAATTGCATACTTGACTATTACGAAAGTGGGTTTTTTATAACATTTATTATTAATAATATATTTTATTTCTACATTGAAAATGTTTTTTTAATCATTATTTCAAATTATTTTAGGAGAACAAGATGTTACAGCATTCACTTTCATTTAAAGTAGTTTATAAGGTAGTTTAGGATTTATTTTCATTATAAAAAAGAAAGAATATGCGAAGAACACTCAAAAGTAGTTTATTATCAAAGTAAGAAAACACACACTTTTAATTACAAGAATACATATGCCTTTTTTAAAGAGGTTGTGGATTCTCTCCACATATTATACATAATACATCTACTTCAACAATTGTCATGTTCTTCTTCACACATGTTCAATTCCAAATGAGAACATATGTTTTTGTATCCACATGGATGTTGGATGTAATTTCCAATATCTCCCTACAACTAAGCATCTATTGATAACAAATGAGTATGCCTATGCCCTTTGAAGACCTCAAGCAAATCCCTCTTCCAACATATGACTTGGAGGCATGTTGAGGAACCTATATTTTCTTTTCAAGACCATTTTTTAGTGTGATTTAATGGTCTCTCTTATGATTTGTTGTACCTATGTGCCCCCACCTCCTCCACCCATATCAGTTTTGGCTCTAGTAGAGGCATGCCGAAAACCACATTGTTTTTTGGTAATATTTTCTAAATTTGTTGTAATAGATCCTTCACCACAAGTTAGCTAAACACCAACAACATTTGTAAAAAAAAAATATTACCAAAATGAACAACCACATTCTCAACTACAAGCACCATCACATATAATTCTTCAACAACAACCAATGTGTCACAATGAAGAACAATAACCATATAAACATCAAACTTAAACAATCAATTCCAGTAATAGATCCCAAATTCTCCATACATATATAGAAATTAACAACAATTTTGGATATGTGTATCCCTAGAATTCGGCTCCTCTCCATAAGAAGATTAAAGCCAAGCTTGCTCTAATACAATGTGAAACACATAGAAGTTACTAGAAGAAGATGTGTGGAATACTCATAGATAGTTTATAATTAAAACAAGAAAACAATCACCATTGGTTGAAAGTTTGCATATGTTATACTCAACCTAAGAATCTACATTGACTATGACATCCCTCATAACCAATATCTATTTAAACTATATAATAGGGAATTAGAATTGGATGAAGACTTCATTTTCTCCTCTTCAACCCATGATGAAATTTATGGGAGATTTGATTGTCTATTCAAACATGTTCACACTTTGAGATGTTGGATTCATCATGAAGACCATATGTGTTTCCATTTTTATTACAAAGCTTACTTACTTTCAGAGAAAGTTGTTACATAAATGTAGATTTAAATCCATACATGACTTCTTCTCTTACTATTTTTTTAACCATGGGAAATCGGTAATATGTTAGAGTGACTTGGGCTAGGCTCAGGATCAAACCAACTGGCTTCCACTATAGCCCAAGAGTATCCAATAGCCCACATGCTAGATATACCAATAACATAAGACTTAGCAAGGGTCGAGATATTTGGAGACACACTTGCTATGGGGGGGTCTCACTCCTGGGGAGCATCTACCCTTCTAGCCTTATCACAATGAGCCAAATGTCTCGTGAAGGATTGAACTTAGGTGGGGAGAGTGAAAGACCTACCTCCTAACCATTATAGCAACACGATGGTTGATCAACTTATCTAAAGATGGTTTTAGGTAACCTAGAAGACTTTTGATATACCTCAGGGTATGTGGAAGTGAAATTATGTATATAGATGTTGTTTGGTGTAGTTACTATTCAAAAAAGTACTAACAAATGTTACAAGATTATCTAATCAAATGAAACTACTTGTATTTCTTAAGTGTATTCTTCCCCTATCCCAAATTTACCCACTTAATAACAAATCATTATTCATTATTTTATTTATAGACATCAAAATACTTCTATAGCTTGAAAAAAATGCTCTAATAATAGTCTTCATAACAAATTGAACCATTTCATTAACAAGGGGACAACTCTATTAGAACAGCCATCTTTAGTTAAGCCGAGAAGACGGGCTTTGAAAATTCTAAGTCTCAAGTTGAACCATCTCATTAACAAGGACACGACTCCGATAAGGATGTTGACTCAGTAATTAAGTATTATGAGAGAGCTATCATATTCAGCTAATGATTTTTTAAATTGATAAATTGAAGATTATAACGAATAACGTCATAGAAAAAACAATATCCAATAATGTTAATATTAAACAATGATAACAATATCCAATAGGTTCAATAATAAATAACGATTTATAAAGAAGTAAGTGCGTTAATGAGTAGATAGATTCCAGAATGCTTTAAAAAAAAATAAAAATGAAATTTTATTTTATATGTACTTATTTATTTATTGAAAAGATGAAAATTTTCAATTTTAATTTAATCTTTTTCAATGCATATTAAAAAAATTATTAGTCTATTAAGTATTGTCAATATTAAATACTTGTAATAATGTTAACATTAAATACTTTTTAATTTGATAAAATAATATAACTTTATTAATATCTAACAAATGATCATAAAAATATATCAATGGAATGGAATTGAAAAATACAATAAATATAAATACAATGTGAAAATGCAAAACCATCTTCTAGAAAATGCCAAAAATAACATTTAAAAAAACCTGAAAAATTCTATTTTACTTATGAAAAGAAAGACTGGAGCAAAATAATCATGGGGATCAACGCTCTAAATCTAGTGAAATGGAATCTTTCACAAAATAGAAATCTCCAATAATCAAATTTTATTCCAAAAATTCCATTTTAAGTATTACCATGGTGCTTTCCACACATTGGAATTGTCCACTAATGAAAATCTATCGAGAATGCATTTTATTTAAAGGTATATGATAATATTTAATGCTGTTATGATAAAAAGTTGTGATAAATATTGTTAAATTAAAATTAATTATAAAAAGTTAATTGTCCATTGTCAAATAAAATATACCATCGCTATCTCTTGCACCCATTGTCGATTCCAACACCAACTCGTCACTATAATGTGAGTGAACACCAATCTCAACCATATTGATTACTCCTCACTCAAAGTCTCACTAGGAAAAACACAAAAGAATTAATTAAAAACATAAGAATTATATAAACCACTTAAAGTCTCACTAGGAAAAACACAAAAGAATTAAATAAAAGCATAAGAATTATATAAACCCATGGAACTTGGTTTTTATTATAAGAAAATTCATATACTCATTATTGAAGGCATGGTATTATTGCAATGAGTTAGTCGTTGAGTTTACATTACTTGAGTTTTAATTATAATATTTTGTTTATTTTTTAATGTAAAATATTAGGCAAATAAATTTTGTCTTATTTTTTTTTTGGGTGAAATATTAAGATTTATTTATGTACCATCTCTGAGGGTGGCGTCCAATTTCTTGTAGGCTTTCTCAGGTTGTGGAAGCTAATAATCATGATGATCGATTATCCATTCATTTATTCTCGCAAGCATGGGGCAAAGGAGAATACGAGTAGAGGAAATTGTAAAAGGAAGGGTTTTCAGTTAATAGAGTAGTAGTATTAAATGAAGGTTCAATATTTGTAGAAACTTTCAAGGCATTTGGATTATGCAGTCTCAACAACTGAAATCTACAATTACAACTATCTTTTAAATTTCTCATTGGATTTTGGACAAAACTGATTGGGAAAACATGCTAAATAAAGTTTAAAATGTAAAATGTTTAAACTATGAATTAAATGAAGAGCCGACAATAAGGAAAATCATGTATCCTCTCTCTCTACGTACATGGACAATACAAATATATATTTGATATCTCTAGAAACTGCAATGTGTAACAAAATGTGTCTCAATATCGTTGACAATGACATGCTCTATATGCCAACACTATTTCAATGTTTATCTCCAACTAACAATGATAAAGCCTATAAATTGAATATTACAGCGTAGAAAAAATGATTCAAATTATTTTGAGAACAACATGAAGGAAGAAAAATAACAAAGATATAACAAGGAGATAAATATAAATATGACAAAGAACACAATAATACAATCAAACTCAGATTATATTAATGATTGTATGGAATACACAAGACTGTAAAATGCAAAGCACNGATTACCTTGGGAAAGGAAACAACACCCACCGATGCTGATAAGAAATCCAAATGGAATAATATGAATGACGAAGCACGTGCATTAATCAGAATGTCCATCTCTCCTGATTTAAGGTTCCACCTTCAATCAATTGATAAATCCAAAGAAGCTTGGGAAAACATTGAATTTGTGTTTGGTAAACACAATATTATTCGAGAACAACAGTTAGAAAATCAAGTACTAACTTTAAGTCCAAGTGATTTTTATTGCATTGAAGACTATCTATCTAAGTTTAAAACACTCAGAACTTTATGTGAAGAATGTAAGATAAAGATAGACGAAGATCGTTGCATCTATCTTATTCTTTCTAAGATAGGTAGTGCATATTCTGTGTTTGTATCTACCTTTTATGCCATGCAAGAGGCTCTAGGGGCAGCTTATCAAAAACTTAGTCTTGAAAACTTTTGTGATGCTTTGATTAGAGAGCAAGATCAGCTAGTACAACTTGGAGTGATCAGCACTGCAAGTACCTCCAACAAAACCTTAGTTGTTCATTAGAAAGATAAACCCAAGAAGCCCAAGAAGCAACATCCTCGCCACAACAACAAGAAATATAAGGGTCCCAAAACCACTCAGACAACTTCCGCTTCTAATGGAGACAAATGAGCAAAATATAAAAATAAGAAGATTGACAGAGATTGCAACTTTTGTGATAAAGATGGTCATGATGAGTCCAAATGTTTCAATAAGATGGAAGCTTTAGAAGCAACGATGAAGAAGCACAACATTAGTATTGATTCTTCTTCTTCTTCTTCTCATGGATATGCACTTTCAACCTCTGGTTTCTCCTTCAATACAACTTCTACTTCTACCTCTGATGAATAGCTTATTGATTCTGGAGAATCTTATCATATAGCTAAGGATAGAGACATATTTTCTTCTCTAAATGAATGTAACACCAAGAAAATATTTGTTGGTGATGATAGATCTCTCAGTGTTGAAGGATCTGGAACAATTCAAGTAGAAAATGGTCATTTCAATGATGTATTACGTGTTCCAAGTCTTTCTTGTAACCTTCTATCAGTATATCAAATCACTCATTCAGGTGAAGGTAAAACCATAGAGTTTTCACCTCACCAAGTTGTAATCAAGGATCTAAAGGATCCTAAGCATATTCTTGCAACTGGAATTGTTGATGATATTAACAGGTTGTACAAGTTCGACAACTTTGGGTCATCATCTTTTTCATCAGTTTTCGTTGCTCATAGCGATGAATTGAGCAAACTTTGGCATGAGCGGTTTGGTCATCTAAACTACTTCTCATTGCAACAACTATGTAATCAACAGATGGTAACTGGTCTTCCTCTTGTTTCATGCAGAGATGGTGTTTGTGCCAGTTGTGTTCTTGGAAAACATCATCGGAACATTTTTGATAAATGTGCCCTTTGCAGCTTGTTCACAGTGATTTGTGTGGTCCACTTTCTTCTCCTTCTTTTTCTAGGTGCAAGTATTTCTTAACTTTCATTGATGACTTTTCTAGACGTACTTGGGTTTACTTCTTAAAACTTAAGAGCGAAGTTTTTGACAAGTTTTTGGCCTACAAGGCCCTTGTAGAAAAGCAATCTGGACATCAAATTCAAAGGTTAAGAACAAATAATGGAGGCGCATATGTAAACAATAATTTTACAAGTTACTGCACTACACAGGGCATCCAAATGCAACACATTGTTCCATATACGCCAAAACAAAATGGTGTTGCTAAGAGAAAGAACCACACATTAAAAGAATTGGCTAATTATATGATCTAATATAAGGGATTAAGTCTAAAGTATTGGGCGGAAGCAATAAACTATGCAAATTACATAGTAAATCGTACTACCACAAAGGATATTAAAAATATAACACTAGAAGAAGATTGGACTAAAATTAAACTAGATGTAAGTCACTTCCGTGTATTTGCCAGTATATCATGGGCTCACATTCCTGATGAGAAAAGGAAAGCATTGCAACCTAAAAGTGAGAAGTGTATATTTTTTGGTTATTCTGAAGATGTCAAAAGTTATAGACTTCTTCAACCACATTATAATGAAATTATTATTAGAAGAGATGTTAAATTTGATGAAAATATCTTGGCCCACGAGCCTAATTCGGTGTTTGTTCCTTCTTTGGCCTACGAGCCTAATTCGACAATTGTGCCTTCTTCTACCTGCGATCCATCTTCAGCGTTTGTACCTTCTTCTGTTATGGTTTCTTCTTCAGATGATGACATTGAGAATGAAAATCCACCTCTGCCTACTCACCTTCCTCCAAATGAGTCCTTTGAACCTGAACCAACACCAACTCCACCGCTTCCTAGATGGGCCTGTTCAACACAAGAAGCAGTTGGTGATCTTGTAGATGATCCTTCAGATCAGCGTCGGACATGTTCACAGTTCTAGTGAGCCTCTTCTCTTTTGGCTCAAGTTTCAGAAACTCATGATCCAGAGACATTTGCAGAAGCTTCAAGTCATCCAGATTGGGATACAATAAGAATGAAGAGTATCATTCTTTAATGGAAAATGATGCTTGGGATCTTATACCTCTTCCAAAAGGAAGAAAACTTGTTAGATGCAAATGGGTCTATAGAACTAAGTATGCATCATATGAAAGTGTTGAAAGACACAAGTCTCGGTTAGTTTCCAAAGGATTTTCCCAAGTTGAAGGAATTGACTATAGTGAAACCTTTTCCCCTATCACCAAAATGAATTCCATCCGACTTGTTCTTTCCCTTGCTGCCTCACATAAATGAGAAGTCCATCAGATGGATGTGAAATCTGCCTTCTTGCATGAAGATTTGCAAGAAGAAATCTACATGGAACAACCTCCTGACTATGTCCATAATGACTCTAGCCTTATTTGTCGCCTTAAGAAATCTTTTTATGGTCGCAAGAAATATCCCCGAGCTTGGTATGCCAAAATGGAAATCTTTTTTATTTCCATTGGATTCTCTAGATGCCATTCTGATCCTAATTTCTATACCAAGAAAGTAGAAATCCATGTCACAATCCTTGTCCTTTATGTTGATGACCTTATCCTTACTAGTAGTGACTCAAAAATTTTAAACCATGTGAAAACCAGCCTTAAGAAGAAATTTGAAATCACAGGCTTAGGCTTTTTGCACTATTTCCTTGGCCTCCAAGTTTTGCAAACCAATGAAGGAATTTTTCTTTCCCAGTCTAAGTATGCTTGTGACCTTCTTCGTCGCTTTCACATGGATGATTGTAAACCATCCCCTTCTCCCTTCTAGTCTAGAGTCAAGCTTATTGCCACCTATATTTCTCCTGAAGTTGATGCCACCCTATATCGTCAGTTAGTTGGTAGCCTCTTATACTTGACTCATACCCGTCTTGATCTTTCCTTTGTTGTTGGTCTTGTTGACCCGTATATGCAAAAACCCCATGAAATCCATTGGAAACCAACTAAAAGGTTACTTCTCTATGTCCATGGTACAGTTTAGTTCATGATACATTATAGTTTAGGGGAGACTCCTTTATTGGTTGGTTTCATTGATTCAAATTGGGCCGACGACCCTGATGATCGAAAGTCTACTGTAGGTTATGTTTTCAGCCTTGGTTTAGAACCTGTCACTTGGGTCTTTAAGAAACAACAGGCTATTTCACTTTCTTCAGTAGAAGCAGAGTACTAAGTAGCGGTAAATGCAAGTCAGGAAGCCTCATGGCTTCAACAGATCCTTTCAGAGTTTGGATTCCAGCAACAACATTCGACCAACCTTTGGTGTGACAATCAGAGTGCCATCAAGCTCACCAAAGATGCAATTCAACATCAATGCAACAAGCACATCGAGCTACACATGCACTTCATCAGAAAGCTCATTCATGATCAAGTTATTGAAGTGCTCCTTTTCCCTACAGAAGATCAAGTTGCAGACATTTTCACAAAGTATCTTACAGAAGCGAAGGTTTCCAAACTTCAATCTATGTTAGGAGTTCAAGAAGTTGTCATTAAGGGGGGATAGGCTCTAATGCCTCCTTCCTTCTCCTATTGTGTCAACATTGTAAATCCTTCTATCCTATCC
>ML794513.1:119508-134795 GCA_009831015.1 Picea engelmannii
ATTGACATCTATATGGAATTCAAATAAAGAAATATCAAAGTTAACTTGTACCTTGAAGGGCGTCTCACCTCCGATGTGTCTGTTGGTTGAAGGTGCCTATGTTGTTGTCGGCAATTATCGAAGAATCTGCAAAATTATCCATCATCTTCTTCCTCTGTCACGCGAGGGCTTCCTTGAGTAACACTTTGATAGGATCTCTTGCTCCATAGTAACTCTTTTCTTCCACCATGGGAGGTTGCTTGGGTGGCAGAGAGAGGTTTTCCTCAAGAGGAACAAGATCGAGACCCAACTCTCTATACCCTGACCTCGTTGGGGACATGCACTAAGAACGCCAAGGAGTAGACTGTTTTGATACCACTGATACGTATTATTTTGAGAACGCCATTAAGGAATAAATATAACATAGACATAACAAGGATATACACATAAATATGGAAAGGAACAAAATAATATAGTAAAACTTAGATTCTATTAATGACTGTATGGAATACATAAGACTGTAAAATGCAAAGCACACAAGCTAGCTAGAATGGTGGTAGCTTATCCCTGAAGAGAGATGTGTCGGCTACGATCATTCAAAATAAGTTGATTACAATGAGGCTCCAAAGGATTTTTTAACATAAAGCATAAATGAGGAAACCCTAAACATGCAAAACCTTAACTCTGGGAGATGAAACACCAAAAGGTTTGTGGGCCCCAATGGGGGTAGTTGATACTTCAACTTCTGAGGACGTAGATTTTTCATACGATCTTTGTTTGGGGAATTTGATGCCTTGTTAGAAAGGTCTAGCTGAGGAGTAAAACTTCTATCAGGGGTTAGGTAATTCTATTGGCAACCACTCCCCCCCCAAACGTACAAAAAAAGCATCATTTAGGGCCTCAAAACAACCCTATAAGTTTGGGCGCTAAAAACTATACAAAAATGCCAAAATGGAAAACTATTCTTTGAGACACTGGAATAGGTGGGTTTTGATACATTGATGGCTAGAAGAGTCATTTTTTTATTCCATTACACATTTCCAAGGTGAAATTCATATTGGTTGGATGAACTTGCATAAATACTAGGCTACAAACCTTGACATCTCACTCATTGGTTGGATGCACCAAGAGAATCTTGGGAAATAACTTGGCGAGGGAAGGAAAAGAAGAATACTTCAAATAAAATCATTCATAGGAATGCACTATGCATGATGGAAAAAGTGGAAAAGAAGAACATCATTGGCATATAGATGACTTGGTTGGGTGCATGTTGGCTAGGTACACATCAATAGGGCACACTTGGGTGCACATCGTTTGGGCACACATTGGCTAGGTGCATGTCAACTGATCACACTTGGAAGTTCTTTGTCTAGCACACCTTCTGGGTGTACTTGGACGCATGAGAATTGGACTCATATGTATTACTCCTAGCACTATTAGATGTTGTGAGAATGTGGTACATGAGGCACAACACCATGGGACATAGATGTTGGTGGGAAAGTCATGAGGGGAAAAATTGAGTTGGAGGATTGAGCACTTCAATCCACTTGGACTTGAAAGGGCTTGCATGGATCCTAAGAAGAAGGAAAGTGAAATGAAAGTCTATTATAAAAGGAGGATGCCTCAAGAGTGTTAATGAATTCAAGAGAGTCATAATTCACACAAGATTGAAAATTAATATGTAGTTGTGCTATGTTTAGGGTTGGTGCAGTGGGATGAACTTGTCATTGGATAAATGACTAGAAGAAGAAGACAAGACCTATAGGAAGCAAGCCTATAGTTTCTTTAGTGGTTGGATTGAAAATTCTTATAGGAAGTTGTGCCTTGTGTAATTGTAGTCTGTAAAAGAGTTACAGGAAGTTGGTTGCACTCATATGTTGTACATTGTAACATTCTTCATCTAAATAAAATTAAGGCATCCACCTTGGGTGCCACCTGTACAAGTGAATTTTGGTTTCTTTACTTGTATGAATATTATTTTACTTCCTTTGCTTTGTGTTAGATAAGTATTGAACTATTGGCTGAGCATACGTGCTATTGGAATGTCTTAAAGGCCACTGTTGGATGTGTGCCTTATATTGAATGAGTTTGGTTGAGTAGGACTTAGTTTCATTTGAAACATTATAGCTTAAGGTGAAGTTATGGGTAGACCTTAAGTGAAGAGCCATAGTTCGGTTGTAATAGTGTCAAGCTAGACAAGCCCCTGCAACCAAGACAAGGAATTTCCACACAACCTTGGATGCATATCAGTTGAGCGCACTTGGACATGCCTTATTGGGTGCACCTTCTAAGTGCACTTGGATGAAAAATAGTTGGACTCAAATTCATTGTTGGGTGCACCATTAGATGTTGTGAGCACGTGGTACATCGGTTGCAACACTATCAGATATGAAAATTGATTGGCAAGTCATGAGGAGAAAAGTTGATTAGTTGGATGATCGGGCAATTCAGTCCACTTGGGATTGAAGGGGATTGCACTATGCCTAAGAAGAATGTATGTGCAAGGAAAGTCTATTATAAAAGGAGGACACATTAAAAGTGCTAAGGAATTCAAGAGAGTAATTCACATAAGAGTGAAAAGTGTTTTTTAGTTAAAATTAGGCTTAGCACAATAGGATCGACTTGGAACTGGTTGAGTGAATACAAGAATAATATATGACCTATAGGAAATAGGCCTATGGTTTCTTTATGGGTTGGATTGATAGTTCTTGTAGGTAGTTGTTCCTTGTGTAATTGTGGTCTATAAAAGAGTTGTAGGAAGTTGATCACACTCATTTGTTTTACATTGTAACATTCTTGATCTAAATAAAATTAAGGTATCCACCTTGGGTGCCACTTGTACATGTGAATTTTGGTTTCTTTACTTGTATGACTTCTATGTTCCTTTCCTTGCTTTGTGTTAGCTAAGTATTGAAATATTGGATAAGCATAAGTATTCTTGAATTTTTTTAAAGGCCATAGTTGGACATGTGATTGTTGTCGAATGAACTTGGTTGAGTAGGTTTTAGTTGCATTTGACAAACTATAGCTTAGAAGAATGGGGAGACCTTAAGTGAAGAGGAATAATATGGTTGTAGTAGTTAAGGCTAGGCCCTTGTGGCTAAGGCAAGGCAATTGCACAAAAACTCAAGTTTCAAAACAAACTTGGGAAACTCTAGGTTTGGAAAGAAAAATTCAGCCAAACTGTAGGTATCAGAGATAACTAGTATTAGAGATAACTGGTATCAAAGATAACTTGGGTTCTCCTCACCACATTTCAAGAGGAAACAATTGGTTATGGGAGTGATACGAAGATAGTTCCATTTTTCATCATCATTGTCCCTATCATGACATTTGGTATCATAGTTAATAGCATTGCTTGTTTCCTTTGTTACTAGAATCATTTTTCCATAAATTGTCCTTTCAAGATGAAGTTGGAAGACTTAGAAGAATTTGAAGTACATTTGACTTTGAAGGTGAGGATGAAAACCTTGGGAGTATCCCAAGTGCAATAGCCTTTAGAGGCATCGTCGGAGGTTCTAGGTGCCTTGACAACAAGTTTTGGAAACTTCGTGGTGGAAGATCATGGATGTGATTTGCAAAGTGAAGGAATGAATGACCTTTGTTTTGTGAATTAAACCATGAGTGGGTTGAAGGTGAAATCCTTGGTAAAAATAAGTGTAAGCCACAAATTTGTAAGTGAGTAGAATTCTACAACACTTCATTGTAGTCCTAAGAAAAACATGGGCATGTTCAAGGTCGTGAAGTGAGAAGCGAGAGTAGTTTTCATTGCACCTTTAAAGGTTAAGGAATGGTTTTCTAGTTTGGACTTGATAGTGGCTCCATTTGACCATACAATCATCTTGGGATAGGACTTTATCAAGATTTCCAAAGAAACTTTAGTACCCCATGAAAACTATATGATGTTCTTAGATGGAACCAAGGATTATGGTGTGCCTATGATGACTAGGAGGAAGTTGGGAGGGATGCCAAGAATGTTAGCAATGAAGTTGATTGAGGAAACCAATGAATATGCAAACAAAACTTTTGTCATTGAATAGTAGCAAGTAGATATGGTTTTTGGCAAAGTATCGTTGGGTTCCTGAGATGGTGAAGACCATACAAAGAGTAGGTTGGAAACATTAGAGACTTCAATGGAGTCAATCTTGAAAAATGTAGAACTATTATGCACATTGAGGAACCAAAATAAAGATGTTGGAGGAAAGGTTTCACTTGTATCAAGAGTAGTTGTGAAGGTCATTGGCAAAGGATCTAACCAAGACATGAGTTTTTGCACACAAAATTGTGTGCAAGAGGAGGCAGGTCAGATGGATGTCTCATTTTTTTTTATGAAAAATCATCTAAGTGTTGGGTCAAGGATGTGCATGAAGGAACTCACCAAATAAGACCCATAGTTGAAATACCATGTCTGAATGGTTGAAGAAAAGGTTTGTGAAGCCATGCATGAGTTAAGTGCGCTTTAGCTTCATGAATATTAACAAGTCGAGCATGTCAAATCTATTGTTTCAAAGGGTTTGCGAATCCTAGAAGAGGTTGCTGAGGAGGCTCAAACTGTAATTAAGGGGTTGAGTAAGTTTGACAATAGGTGAGCCAAGAAGGGAAAACATGGGGCAAGGGTGACTAAGGTGCCTATGTTTAAAATTGAAGCAATTCAAGACTCTTAGATGGATGCATAAGTGAAATTGTAGAGTTTTGAAGATAACGATGGGGATCTATGAATTCCAACTAACAACATACCAATTAGAAGAATTGGGTTGTAAATTGTCGGAGAAGGAGACAATTCTAAGATACTTTAGCACAAAGAAAAATTCTGACACTTTGGTTGGAAGTGGCCTTGGTGGCCACTTGTCATATCAATTTCAATAATGAGTCTCAAGACAACTCATTACTTAGGAGTAGAAAATGGAGCCTCTATCACCTGTAGAAAAGGTGTCTTGGAAAATTTGTTAAGTTACAAGAGGTGACATGGCATTTTTGGAAGGGTTGGAGACCTTTCCATTATTCAGAAGAGTTATCAAATATGACTAAAGTGTGGATGGAACCGATTGTTTGGACATGAAGAAGTGCATTCTCATGGGTTAGAAACGACAATTGGACTAATCACCCAACTAGTTCAAGACTTGAGAGGATCACGTGTTTAGAGGCATGGAATAATGGTTCAAAGTACTAATGTCATAGTAGGTTTGGGAAAGTGAAAAACTTGTATAGTGGTATGCCCTTCTTAATGAAGGTTGGGTTGTAGCTACACTAGATAGTCATGACATTGTTAACACTTGAGTTGCAACAACAATAGTAGGCATTTGCAGTAGCCTTGACACTTGAGTTGTAGCCAAGAAAGTGTTGGGAAATTGAGTCACCACAATAACATAAGGTAGCATCAATAACATAGACATATAAGAGGAATTGTTGGTAGAGTTTGGGAAAAGGCACTTGTTGGTTATTAATATATCTCGTTTGACTTTGTATCTTCATCTTGAATGACCCAGGGTTCATGTCTGTTTCGGGTTCCAACAAAGCCTCTAAAACTATCGGCCCTCCTGATAAACCAGAAGGAAATTCATTGCATAGAGTGCACCACGTCGTCTCACCCGAGATAGTCTTAATGGGTGGCTACAATACTCATGTGTTTTCAGACTAGGATTGAGTGGGAGATCTAAGAACTGTGCATTGAGAGTTCTATTATAACTTATTAACGCAATATACTTGAATTAATGATTACACAGAGAATATAACAACTCATTCATTTAGCACATCACTAACTACTGAAGACAAGAAACAAATACATGCATTCAATCACATAACACAAGTTTTATTGTGGTTCACCCCCCTCTGGGATATGTCCACAAAGAACTAGCTTTTAGCTCTTTTATTATCGTAGTTCTGAACTACAATGCCACGTGCTTTACAACTCTTATCAGTTGGGTTGAGATCTATTATGAGGCAGACTAGATTGCACCAGGCTCTTCAACCTATGATATAACCCTCAATATCTACCTTCCTCAGTACTCTCTAGCTCAACATCTTACAAAATTAGGTTATACAATTTACAATTTGTCCTTTTCGGGTTCTTCTTCTTCTTCTCTTTCCGTTTCTTCTTCTTCTGATCAACCTGGCTACTTGCTTTAGAGATTTCACTAAGAGAAGAAAGAGAAATGGAAGGAGGCTTGATGGATGAAGAAGGTGAAAAGTTGACATGAGGTTGATGTGTGGGTGGTGTATTGACATCCAAAGTATTAGGTGCAACTGAAACATTGGGAAGATTCGGGATCACCGGAGTGGGGAACAACCAAACTGGTAATCCAATAGTGAGTCCTGGAAGACTCAGTGTGGCAACATATGGAGGACCAAAGTTTCCAAATGAAGGAAAGGTATAAGGTTTCCCAGGAGAAGGGGTTCCTCCATTGGTACTCCCAGGATTTAATGCCATTAACACTGACTCGACCTAAGCTCCACTAAGCAAAACAAACAACACACGCTATGAATCTGAGAAGCAATCAATCAAACAAACATTCATATGATGAAACTACTAGTTGGTGATGAAATCCAACATCGCGAGATCAAAATAGGAAGGGGCGGGGATAAAGAGGGTGGATCAGTTACATTGGTGACCTGCTTAACGGACTTACGCCTTGGTGCAAGCTTCCACACAGTAATTGTGGATTTACCCTCCAAGGAGCCCGAGTGAGTTTGACCAACGTCTGTTCTAGGTATAGTGAGACTTCCCTTCACCGTCACCTTGTGTGAGACCCTAAAGATTGTGGCTACTAAGGTTACCAACTCGTAGTCAACCCCTGGGTGGGTACAGTCGACAGTCCAGTCGGAACGTATGGGCAGTATAACAAGTCAGAAATCAACTCGAAAAGCTCCCACACATAATCATGGGTATACCTTCCAGTGACCCCCAATATATGATCCGACCACTACAAACAGTTGAGCCACGGAGGGATAATCTCCGTAACTCACCCAAATGCGACCTCGTGTGTAACCCCTGTGTGAGAGGGGGATCCCAGGCAGACTTATACGAAAATTGGATTTGACTCTCCCTAGCTCAGGATGCTAATGTTTGTTTTGGAAACTTTGGAGAGTTATGCTCATAGCCTAATCCAAAGTACTAGTCCTAGTCTACTATTGATGGAGGATCCTAGAAAAGAAAATGTTCTAGATAATTTTTAATTAGCGTTCATTTTATAGTTGTTCTTTACTCAAAAGGGGTGCATGGAAGTGAAACAGATGGAATAATGACTCAGTCCCCAAAAAATCATCAAAGATGATAAGCAGTCATTTCTTTTTTATGAACATCTATTTAAGGGAGAGAGAGAGAGTTCTTTTCACTAACAAGCACTAATAAGGAATGTCCTCAAATGAATTTTCTTCAGTCAAATCCAACACGATGCTACAACATTTCAGAAATGCAAACTAATATGCAAACTAATCATTAATATGTACTTTTGTCATTTTCATGTGAACGATGATCAATTCAATGAAAAAATTGTCCTGCCAACTACCCTTTCAGATCAAGGAGATTCAGACAAGAAAATGCAGATTTTGCACAAACAACACACCCTTTTTTTTGCGATCAAACAAGAGAAAGAAAATAAAAAACGCAAAAGGAAGGAGAAAGAAATTGGACAATATGACCTCAAAGAACCAAATTAGAAGAGTTATAGACTTCAGATGTCCTTCACTGGAGTTCCTGCTCAGTCGGATAGGGGAGGAAGAAAGCAACAGATCGATTTCAAGCTCTCAACAACAAAAACTCAAAAATAATGAAGAAGGGCATAAAATATGAACAAAAAGGTGTTTACTTCTCAAGAGGAAGCATGTCAAAGGTCAAAAGAAGAAGCATTGAGTCACAAAGCAACTCAGCAAGTGAAAAAACAGGGTTTGGACCTCCAAGAATTGCAATTTTTGAAGATATTTTGGACTAAAAGGGGTTGGTGCTCCGGTATAAGGGCCACTAGAGCATTATAAAGCTCTGTCTAACATTTCCAAGGAGTGCTAGTGCTATGTTAACATGGACAGGGGCGCGCCAGGCTCAAAAAACTCACAAAAAGTCCGAAAAACCCAAAATTTCAATGGAATTTTTGCAATCAAGCTGAGTGTGATGGAGTGAAGAGTCAATCAGCAAATGCAATCAGATATAAAGGGGTGAACAAGGCCTAAGAAAACAAAAGTTAAGACAAGGTCTATGAGGAAAGACAAAACTAAGAAAGTTCCAATTTGATCCCCAGTGGAGTCGCCAGTTTCTGTTGTAGGAAAATCTCCCTGCGGACAGGTAGATCACCTCAAAGAGCTAGACTCTTAACTCTAAGATAGAAAGTGCTTAACATGGACACTGACTTCCTTTCATATCTCTACAAACTAATGCATGAGGAGGAAGGAGAACAAAAGTACCTTTTTATCGACCTTTTGTCCCTGCACGCTCCGATTTGAGCTCCAATATTTCACTCCTCGATGAGCCCTATAGATAAACAATAGTACAACCACTTCCTACTCTATTGATATTAGCTTGAAAATAGATATATCTATCAGAGATAAGTTCATGTAAGATCAGACACAAACTAGAAATAAACAGGCCAAGCTTGTCATATTAATGAGAACAATGACAACAGTAACTTACAATTGTAGATGCGAATGTGACAGCTTTGTCAAGTCCCCTTTGTCTAACCCTTGCTTGGAAGATCCATGACTTGGGTGATAGCAGCTTCACTAATCACTCTCCTCCAGTTCACTGTGTGTTTTCTATGAGATCATAGGTTTCATGCTTGCAATTCTTCCCCTGTTCCAGCACCACTTATGGGATCATAAGTTTGGTGTGATTCTCCTTTTCTAGTCCTCTTTCACCATTAGAAAGCTTGCTTATATAGCCTTGGAGAGGCTCAACAACATGATATATACTTGGGGAAGGTGAGTATTTTCCTCCTTCAGTTGAGGATCTGCCCTAAGATCATGGCTGGACTAGGGATTTGAGCTCAACTGCCTTCTAAGAATGAAAAGATGCTTCCCCCATTCATCTCAACAACTCAACTGCTACCTAGAATAGGTAGTGCTCTCTCAAAAGGGCCATTAGAGCACTACAGTGCTCCCTAGTAGGCTTAAGGGGGGCGCCAATGCTCCTAAAGACACCAACACTCCCTCAAAAGGGCCAAAGGAGCTTTATAACACTCCCAAACAATGTAAGGGGGAGCGCCAGCACTCCCAGAAGAGGTATATGGGAGCGCTCTCCTTCAAAAGCTCAGTTTTTGAGGTGCTTTCAGATGCAAAAAGGTTTGTAAGCCTGCTGACTCATTTCTCCTCTTCCAAATCAAATTTTTGAGGTGTTTCAAGTGTCCTTCTCATGTCATTATAGGCACGACATAGGCATCATGGCAGTATGCTTCCCTGACACTTGCGACACTTATGAGCAAAGTGCAACACTTGCGACCTTTGTAATGATGACACTTGTGACACTATCAAAGTGACTATTTTTATGTGTAAAAATCACATCCGCTTCCTTACATCCATCTCTCCGCATTTCTCTTTCTTCTCTATGATACCTACATATCTATATTTATACATTTTTGTCTCTTTAGCCATTAAAATGTGTTGCAAAAACCCTAACCCCAACGTCATTAGGTCTTCCATGCATGTGCGCATGCTACACTTCCTTCCAGCTGTCTCTTCCCTCGTGCATGCCTTATTTCCCAAAATTTTATTTCTTTCCACTTTGGTCTGCTTCCAACAGGCCCCCAACAGTAACATGTGGCTTGTCTCAAGCCACCTATCCTTTGTGCGTTTTGTCGATCTCCCTAGTGATTTCTTGAAACTTCTCCTTGAGCTCCACTGCTTGTGTTTGAGCCTACACAATCTTCTCCTTGAATGCATCTACTGTCTGGACTGCAATCTCGTCACTGATCAACCTTGCGCACTCTACCTAGGTCTGTTCCATATATGTCTTGGCTTCCTCTTCTTGTGCAATGACTTCAACCACTCGCTCTTGAAGCGGTTCCATTTGAGACTGATGCTCCTTTTTCTACATTTGCGCAATGGTGAGTTCTGCCTGTAGTTTCTTCATATCCCACGCCCCTTTGACACACTCCATGATGGACATTGTCTTTTGCCTCTTCTTGAGGTCCTGGATAGTTGCGCTTATCCTTTCTTCTTCCTTGTCCCACTGTTGAACTTGTTGATCCTCTTCTAGCTTCATCCAAAGCTGTGCTTCTTTATCAAACAACTTGGCTACTGTGCTAACATGTTTCTCTATCTCCTATAGCTGCTTTGTTGCCTCTTGCTTCCTTTTCTTCCTTACCTTTGGTGGAGTGGTAGGTGTGAATTTCTCATGAATATTCTCGATCTCCTTCTAATATTGATCGATTTCCTGTGCAATCTGATCAATCTTTTCTATTTCTGTGAGTTCGGCCCTCTGCGTGGTTTTTGGAATCATCTCATAAGTTTCGACCAATTTTTGTTCCAATGCATTCACGCACTACCTCTCCTCTTGGGTCTCGAGATTGTCCTACTCATATATCAATTCCAGTGCGTCACATTTATCCTTTGCCTGCTGTAATTCGGTTGTGTCTGTGCGTGCATGAGTCTGTATTTCTTGGGTAATTCTAACCTGTAATTTGTGTAGAGCTTTGGATGGTATCCATGACAATACCAATTGGAGTTGAGCTAAGTCCTTTAGGGGTGTCTACCCCACGATCTTGTCCATATGTAGCATGCTAGGTGTAATGTGGAATGATGCACTCGACTAAGGTATTGTGTGTATTATATCTCACTCGTTTCAGGTTCTTCTCCTGTCTGTGATGTTGACAAACCTTCCCAATCCTTGATAACCATTTAGATGTCGCCCTCCATGATGCAGTAGCGCAATTGTAGCCATTTCTTGTTGGGGTCCTTCCATGCTTGTATCCACATCGCATGTCGAGTGACCTTGAAGTTGGCGATGTCTCGATAGTACGCGACAACTTGTGGTGTTATTATCCAGAGGTTGGCGATGGCCTTCTGTATATCACGTAGATATCCTTTGAATATGGATGTGTTCATCTTTCTGATCCTAGAGTCTAATGTAACGCTAAGCGACAAATATCTCGCTCCATGATTAGGTTTGGGCCTGGTGGCGAAAAATACATAGTTTGGTTCCTTCCATCCCACAATGGCTATCAACATGAGCAACCGTGAATAATGAAATTTTGTTCCTAGATCCTGTGCATCCTTGCAGTCATCCAGAAACAAATTCAACAGATAGGGTGCCTAGCTAACTGTGGTGCCCTTGAAAAATTGCGCTGCAACTGTGACAACCCTAGTCGGGACTTCCTCCTTGTGACATTTTCTTAGTAGCTTGCAAGCCATGATTTTTGTGGCCATTTGTGTCGTGACATCATTGATCCTCTTGATGATGATTCCTCGCATTCCCCTGTTAGTGTCGCATTTAATTTTCATCTCTTCCGTGAGTGCTTTCTCCTTTGTTTTTTCATTGATAAATTATGTGGGATCCATGCCTCAAGATGGCAGCCCTGTAATGTGCACAATGAGATCCACAACTATCGAGATGAGCTTGTCCAACCATATATCCCCGCCATGTGTGACTGCCATCAATTGTTTGATGCAATTACTTATGTATTTTCCTCTTCCAAAGTGTGGTAGCCTAGTATACCTAAGATCCCCATTTTTTCCATTCCTGTTTCCCACTGGAGTGGTTGATTAACTGGTTACCTGAATGCATCCAGATCCACAATCTATAGGTATAATTTCTTTGCAAACTCCAGGAACTTGTTTGTGTCCTTTACACCATGGTCCCAATATTTTATCTTTTCGACATAACCTAGCAAGTCTGATTTCACCCATACCCCTTCTGGTATACGCGAAAGAACAATGGCTGCAATGGGTTGCTTGCATGGTGACCTAGGTACCTACTGCTTGTCCTTTTTTGGTAGTGGCTGACTCGAGGTTCCAACCTCGATCGGTCATTCTTATGCATAATGTTCTGGCCAACCCGTGACATGTTCCACTACTCCTTCCTATGGGTGGTCTGACACAGTTGTTTGAGATTCGTCTGTCTCGACTACTGGTTCCTGATTTTTAGTCGTCCCATTGACTCTCGAAGCTTCAGGGTTCTTTGTTTGTGCTAGGTTGCATGTGCCCTAGTTCTGTTTCTCCTATTCCTCTCCTGACATATCCACAGTCATGTCATCAGGTTTTGGTTGTTGGGTTTATTCTACCACGAGTGTGGGGTTTATGGGTGTTGTATCTGGTGATGGGATTTCATTGACATTGATGGCCTCTGGCGACTGATGTTCACTTTCCTGCGATTGTACATGTGCTCTAGTTCTAACTCTAGAGTGTCTGGCAATCTGGCCTGGTTCTTCTTGCTTTGGTGGTGCCATGGTGGTGAATTTCAATCGTTCGCCGAGTTCAATGGTCTTTGTAACCTCTGTGAACTTCTCTTTGTGCTCCGTAGGATGTATTTCTCTCGGTATTTTTCAGTCTCGCAATAAGCTGTTTGATCCCATGTCTATGATTTGTATGGGAATCGTATGAAGCTTGTCTAAGATGCTAACTTTATCATGGATTCAATGAACCTCTGATTCCTTCATAGTTTCCATTACTCTCCTTCACTGTCTCTAGTTGGCATGATTAATGCAACATACCGTCAGTCCTTTCTGGCATTAAATTCTGCATGCCTTTGTTGTTTCATACTTCTCTTTATGTCGTTACTTTTATCTCTTGTTTCCATTTTGACTTGGTCGTTGGTCTTGTCCTCACCAGGTTTGTATTCCTATTGTGCATATTCCTTCTCCTTTCGATGCACTGTACCTCTGTTGGTACAATTTAATATCCTTTTTTTTTTGACCTAGCTGTTGGTCTTGTCCTCACTGGGTTTGTATTCCTATCATTCGTACTCCTTCTCCTTTTGGCTCACTATACCTATGTTGGTATCATTTAATATCCTGTGTTTTTTTTTTAACTGTGTGGTGACTTTTCAAGTTGTGGGTGGTCGACTGTCCTTGTACAGCTTCAGTCGGCTCTTGTTGATCATCCCTCTGAGTTCTATGCCTGCTAAGTCTGTCAAATATAAAACTCCCCCATCTGTGACAGTTTTTACTTCATACGGTCCTAACCATTTCATTCTAAGTTTTCCTGGGTGCTGAATGGATTTGTTGTCATACATCAACACTAAATCTCCTTCCTTGAAAGTTTTCTTCTTGATGTATCTATCATGCCAAGATTTGTCCCTTTCTTTCTGAACTTGTTGGTGGAACCCTGCTAGGATCCGATCTTCCTCCATGGTCATCAACTGATTTAGTCTCTCCTATATTGCGCCTCGTTCCATCATGTGTGTAACTACTGCTACGCACAAACTGGGTACCAAAAATTCTAATGGCACCACTGCTTCTTGGCCATATACAATTTTAAATGGCATGTGCTCTGTCAACTTCTTGCATGTGGTCCTGTAGGCCCACAATACTACTGGTATTTTGAGGTCCCAATCATCCCTATTGACATTACAAATATTTGTTAGTGCATTCTCAATAATTTTGTTAAATGCTTCTACTGTGCCATTTTCCCGTGGGTGAAATGGTGATATGAACTTCAAGCTCTTCAGTCATAGCATTGATAGTGTTGTTAATGAAGTGTGTGCCTTGGTTGCTCATCAAAACTCTTGGGCACCTAAATTTAGTGATTACTTGTTCAAATAGAAAGTGTGTTATTGTTTCTGCATTGAAATCCTTCACTGGTGCTTCTTCCGCCCATCTTGTCAGGTATTATATCATGGTGATAATGTACCTTTCTCCTATTCTTTTTGTTGGTGGGTTGATTGGTCCCACAAAGTCTATTACCCATTTATCAAATGCCTACAATGTTACCTATGGTCGTAATGGCATCTTGTCCCTTCTATTGGGTTTACCAACCCTTTGAAAGACATCACATCTCTTGCAGTACTCCTTTGAGTCTCTATGAATGGTCGACCACCATATTCCTGCATGCAATACCTTTTGTGCAGTAGCTTTGACTGCGTAATGTCCTCGTTCTATTCACTCATGGGATTCTACTAAAACTCTTGGTATTTTATGTTCTAACACATATCTTCACAAGATGCTATCTGCACCCATTTTGTATAAGTGTCCCACGATCAATTGATAGTATGCAGTCTGGACTACCAGGTTTTTTTTCTGTGCAGTGTTATATTCCTACAACACAGTACCTGTGCTCAAGTATTGAATGATATCTGCAAATTATTCATCAACGATATGGAATGAAAATAATTGTGCATCCAGGAATTTGTCCTCTTAATTCGTAGGTTCTTCTCTGTTTGTGACCCTTGACAGGTGGTCAAGTCCTACATTCGATTTTCCTGGCTTGACTATTACTTCAAAGTCAAATTCTCGAAACAATAGTAACCATTGAAATATTCTCCCCCCCAACACTAGCTTGTTGACTAGGTATTTAAGGGCTAAGTGGTCTGTGAACATCTTAAAGTCTTTTCCCAATAAGTAATGTTTGAACTTCTACAATGCGTAAACCATAGCTAGGCCTTCCCTCTCTATGGTGTTATAGTTCTATTCTGGTTTTGATAGCTTTCTATTCACAAATTCTATAGGGTGATCCAAATCTCCCGCTCTTGGCTGTGCCAAGATAGCTCCAAGTGTTTGTTGATATTATGGTAGCCGTGGGAGGTATTCACCTCCACGTGTAAACATGACGAGAATAGAATACTTCGGGAAGTAAGAAGAAACCCTAATGAGTTGGATAATAACCCTAGATGACATGTCGGCTCAAGAAGATAACTTGTATTAGGTTATTATCCTCCAAGAGGAGAAGTCAGCCAAAAGAAATAATATATACTGAACAGACAGATACCCAGAATGAGAAGTCAGCCCAGGAAGTTAGCCAGAATTACTATAAATATAGGAGGCCAATCTTCATTCTAGCAGGCAGTCTCAGAATGTAGAGCAGCACTTGTGCGCACTGCTGTGCCCAGTTTTTTGCGTAGGTTTGGAGGAGAGCTACCATTGCAGCTGCTGTAGCTAGCAAATCACATTTGTCTTGGACTATGCCTTGGTTAGGGTTTGGACTATCTAATCAACTCTTGTTGATGCGCTATCCTTGGGGAAAGGTTAACTACCCTTTGTTTGGATATCTAGCCTAGGGTTTGCTTCCGAAGTGATTCTCTGTCAAGGTTAAGGTGCTCGGAAGGTGGCTTCGGCCTATGGTTGGGTGACAATAGTGATATTGTTGATGGTAAAATGAGCACATCCATTATATTCTAACAAGTTATGGGCCCACACCTCCTTTATTCAGTCTAACCACTAGAAGGAAACATA
>ML794513.1:152996-167300 GCA_009831015.1 Picea engelmannii
TATAGTCATCGTAGTCTTCACAATTTTTTACACACATATTAACCTGAACATAATTTATATTATAATAAAAAATGAAACAACCAAGGCTAGCAATGAATTACATGTGTTGGTTCAAAGAGTCTTTTGCAAAATTGAACATTTGTTTAAGGTTATAAAAAAGCTTACAATGTATTAAAAAGTAGATATTTCATGTTAGCTTACATGTTCCTTGTTTTACAAAAACATTTAAAAGATATATAACTCTGAAATATATAAGATGAGCAATAAACTTGATTACAACCCATTTCTCTCTCTCTATATATATTAACAGGAACATAATTTATATTATAATAAAAAGAAAACAATCAAGGCTAGCAACAAATTACATAGTATTGGCTCAAAGAGTTTTTTTCAAAATTGAACATTTGTTTGAGGTTACAAAAACAAGTTTAGAATATAAAAAGTGGATATCCCATGTTAGTCTACATGCGCCATGTTGACTACCTATTTCAACTAGGTATCAACGTCATGTACTATGAAGACATGTACCTTATAGTATGACAAAGTTGAAGACTTATGGCTCAGAAGGGCAATTTTCCCCCCAACCTTCTTTTTCTCTCCATGATATGTTTGCTCCCCTGCATGAGAAATTTTGTAATATAACATGTTAGCATGGGTCAAGTTGTAGGTGGCCTAGGAATTTATCATTAGGGAAGTCCTTTCATCGAGTGTTTTTTTCCTTAGGTAATTAATTTTGTTTTTCCAGCGATTTTAATTACTTGAGTTTTTCACTCAATAATCCTCCAAACTGGTGAAAGGAATTCTAATGATCGAGATCGGTAGGTAGCTAAGGAATAAAATTGTTATAAATGACCATTCTAGACATCTCCTAGAGCCTTGCAGAATTCTGTTAAGTTTTGATAGGTGTTTTTAATAATCAAAATTTCTCGTAAATTGGAAAATTTTAATTTTTTTTCTTTTCTGTAAAACGTAAAACCTTGGTCCTTGGGGATTTTGTATAGAGATGTGAGTGCTCAAATAAAATGTATTATGACACCCTACACCCTTGGACCAAGTTTCATCTCAATTAGACAAGGTTTGCTAGGTCAATGTCCATGAGGAGTCCAAGTCAGTAAAAAATTAGCAAATAAATTAGCTAAGGTAAAAATGCAAAAATTTGTAAAAGGGACTAAAGTCAAGAAAAGAAAGGGGAAAATGTCTCTTAAAGTGTTACCTAAGTTAAAAATAGGTTTTAACCTAAGAGAGGTACCCCCCAAGTCAAGTTAACAACTTCAAGTGTGTTCCCCTAGCAAGAGGGGTGCCCCCCCTCTTCTTGAACAATGACAAAAGACAACAAACAAAGGTTGGGGAGGGCCCCACCAATTGGACGCCCCCATTGGACCATAGAGAGAGGTTTTAGACATAATAAAGGGGGTTCACACTCCCTAAACCATTTTTCTCTCTCCTTAGGTGCGCCCCCTTCCTTCATGGTGCGCCCCCCTTGAGAATGGGCCCTCCCTTACATGCAAGACATTTGTACATCATGAAAAGGGGGTCTCTCATCTCTCCCTCCCTTAAAAGAAGGCACCCTATCCCCTTTTTTCTCATAAAGTTTCATTATAACTCTATGCTTCCCAAATTTCTCCTCACTCTCTCTTTCTCTCTCCCCAATTCTCTCATGTAATCTTGCTGCAAATTTGCAGTCACTTGTTATATAATAAAAGTGAAGCATTGGAGGATCCCTTGGTGTTCTCTTGGTTTAGTCTTGATGCTCTTGTATGGTGTTTTGCTTGAGGTAATATTGTTTATTTTTTGTATAATCTCTTGCTTACATTGTTTTACTTGAAGACCTCAAGCAAAGTATTTTGTTGGGGATAACTTTATGACAGTATTATCATAGGTCTTTGTGAGTTGATTTTCTTTGAGTTTGCAAAGTATTGTGTAGACCATTTTGAACATCTCACCTTATTTCCTCATTGTGTAGCAAGGATTTTCAATTTTGTAGGTTGTCAAAATCTTGGAGGAGTGGATTCCAAAGGCTTCACTTAAATTTCCGATATAATTTCCAACACTTTCCTATTTATTTTATGCACATATTCTCCTCTAAATCTTGCAATCTAATCAATTTCTAAGTTCATATTTTTAACATAAAAAGTTATATTTTATATACTACCAAAAAACTAACTTGGTTTGAGTGATTTTTAGCATTATCCAGCACACTTGTTTTTTTGTGCAGGTTTTTTCTAGTCTAAGTGGAGGTGCTACCCAATTTTGGCCACTAGGAGCTCCAGAAAACATCCAAGAGTTGTGGTGCAAAACCCTCTTCCTCCCTCTACTTTCCAAAACATTGTAAGCAGCCCAAGAGAGTATTTTGGGCTTGCATTATCTACTCATATCATTATTTGTAAGTTGTAAAGTATTTTCAAGTTTTTACTTTTCATGCATCTTGCATGTGAGTGGATCTCCCACCCTTGCAATATCGTGTTGGCTAGAGTAGTTGTTTAGTTTATAATTTTTTCTTAAGTTGATTTCCCCACTTCTCCCATAAAGAGAAGGTTGACTGGCTAGTCCTCATTTGCTCATTTTTTCAAGTCTTTTTTCCCACCTTGGCCCTAAAATCGGTAGGCTTGTCCTCCATCTTTTGCCATAGTTGTGAGGCTTGTAAAACTTTGTTTATTTTTTCTTGTCTTTGTCCTTAAGGTAAAGTTGTGTGGATAGTTTGTTTATTCCATTCATTTTAAGTTATTTTTGTTTGTTTCCTACACCTTTCATGTGAGTGGCTTTACCACCCTTGAAAAATCGTGCATGCTAGTTGTTAGTGTTTTATTTTGTGCAAGCAAATAAAAATTTTCCCTGCCATTTTCCATGTATTCCCTTCCCCTGCCACTTGTGGAAATTGGGTGACAAGAAAGGGAAAAGGATTGTGTGGCTAGTTTAACTAGGCACTTAGCTCTATTATTTCTTAAACCATTAAAAAGGGTGACTTGAGGAGGCTAGAATGGGTTGAAGTCGGGGATGGTTTCATGACACTAAGTGTCCTCCTTGTTGAGCATCCAAGAAATTTGGATTTGACCTGTGGAGCTGGGGGGGAACCTTGTTGTTCCCTTGTTGAGAACCCAACACTTCCTCTTGGTTAAAGGGATAAAAAACTTTGGGTAATCACATAACTTAGGATTAATAAAATTCACATCTAATCCCCCTAAGTTCAAGAGATACCTAAAATTAATTAAAATCAACCTACTCACATTTCACAACATTTACATTTCAAGTCCTACAATTTCCTTTTGTGTAATTTATTTTCAAGTACTTTCATTCTTTCATTTTCAACAAGATACCCATATGTGAATATTTACATTTCCAAAGCATTCTTTGTTTTTTATTTCAAGTATTCTTTATTCTTTGGAAAATAATTGTCTTAAGTAGTGTGTAGATGTTCCATATTTTGTTTTGAGTGGTAGAAGTAATCTTTTATTGTGCATACGTCAATAAGTGGAATTTGATAAAGGTTTGTATGTCATTGAAAGAATTGCATCATGCATTATTGCTTGTCATTGGGTTGGGTCTCCCTAATTTATAACTTAATTAACTCCTAGAACTTAAATCAACCTTCACATAGTTTAATAGGGTCTACCCCCCTTGACTTCCCTAGGAGTGAGCCTAGACGAAAGGAGTCTAGATTGAGGTGACAGTGGGTCCAGACACAGGTTTGTGCCTCCAAGGACACACCAAGTGGGTTGGATACTTCTCCACATTTGTAGGTTGTATTAGGATGACACCATATTTGGTGCCATTGTTGGGGATAAGTCTCTTATTCTTGGTTAATTGAAAATTTTAATTAATTATTTAAAAAGACTAAGTAATAAACTTGTCTGTTAATTTATCATAACCTAATTTTTGTTATTAGACATTGCTTAATCTCCAAGTGGTGACTCCACTTACTCATTCTTTTAGGTATCCTACCAAGAGAAACCCACAAGGGTTGGTTGATTCCCTTCTTGAAACTGAAAGGGTGTATAGGAGGAGAATAAACAAACTAGCTCCTCATAGGCTCATTGAAAGTATTGGAGAAGAAGCAATCTCTGATATACATCTCTTATTTGTATTTAATAATCCTACAACAACTATGGGTGACCAATATAATCCATGTAATTTTACTAACATTCAAGGTTATCCTCATCCTCTTCCCAAAAAAACTATTGAGAAATCACCTATTTTTCAAGTAAACGACGTTATTAGTTCCCAGACTCACGTCAAAAATTTCAATGTGTGCATCAGTATATGGTGTAATTCTCAAGATTATGAAGATTTCAAGATGAAGCTTTTTGTCTTATATTTAGAAGATGATGTCACATATTAGTTCACGGAACAAGATGATGACAAATTTAGCACCTTGCTGACAATCCAAAATTCCTTCATGGAAAGATGGGGTTACAAGAAGGAAGATTGTCATTTACTAGCTGCTCTAAACTCCAGTCAAAAGAAGGAAAATGAAACAATAGAATAATTCAATAAGATATTTAATGACTTGGTTAAATTCAATAATGACTTGGGTAAACTCTAGCCTCATGATGCTTCAATATTAATTCATTATATGGAATCCTTTGAGGGTGAAATCAGATTTCAGTTAAGGGATAAAGAGCCAGCAACTCTAAAAAATGCACAAAAGTATGTTATCAAAATAGATAAAAATATGCAAGATGCTAGGAAGTCAAATATTCCTGGTTTCTTAAGGGGAATTCTTCCAAGCCCAATGAGGAGGAGAAGAAGAAAGTGGAAAATAAAGAGTCTTCTAATTATGGCATAAATGATCTCACCCAATTAATTAAGAAAATGAAGGTTGTTCATGATAACTAGTCCAATCAAATGCAACCATGCAAAAAGGTTGATAGCCATGGAAAGGGCTCAAGATAATAGATCTCACCATAAGCCAAATGATAAGTGGAAAAAGAGACCTCCACCTCAAGAACAAAGGCCCCAAAATACTTTTGAGTCTACTAACTTGGTTGACCACCAATTTATCCCATATTGTAGGCCTTCTGGGGAATTTCATGAAGAATCAACTTGCCAAGTCTTTCTCCAATTTTGTGATGAAGAGTCCTCTAGGTCAGAAAATGAGCAGGTTAACATGTGTGGTCATAAATATAATGTTGGCATGAATGAATGTATGGAATTAACAGAGCAGGGTAGGGATGTAAATTCCATGAATGAACTTGTGGACAAAGCGACAGGAAAATTCTGTCATAAGCCTTCTCCCAAGAAATTATCAGGAATGGCTAGATATAGAGGTTTTACTTATCAAGAAATGGAACCAAAAATCAAGATAAGCCACAAGAAAGTGTTCCTAAGGTACCTCCTCCCCCTCCTAAATCAATTGTTCCTACAATTATAGAATTAAATATTGACTTAGAAGGATGATTGAATAATGCAAAAATGTTGGTCCTTGTAGCAGAAATTATGAAGATTCCATATCAAAAAGGGAAACTACTCAAATCTATATAAGACCCTCCTAAAAGTACTATTGACAAGCCACAACTTGTATCTTACTGGGATGCACCTGTGATTTTTCAAAATTGGGATAGGGGAAACGAAAAGAATCAACCATTTTTTTTTCTCTACTCGTGAATAACCATCTCCTTCACAATTGCATGCTTGATTCTGGAGCAAGTTCAAATGTTATGACTAAGAAAGTAATGGAACAATTAAATAAAAGGATTTTAAGGCCTTACTATAACATTTGTTCCATGGATAGTAAAATGATTAAGGTGTGTGGTTTGATAAAAATCTTACAAGTGCATTCGGATGCCTTCCCTGGTATTCTAATAGAAATGGACATAATGGTGATTGATGTGCTCAGTGCGTGTATGTTTCTCTCAAGAAAAGTAGTTGCAGATTCGGAGGGTAATATAAAAATGGATTTAACTTATGCCAACATCCCCACTTCATATGGAGCCATGTTTAGATTAAATAGAGAATTGGAAAGGAAGTATCATGTAAAATACTCAAGGAATCCCAATAATGAATTATAGTACAAAGTAGATGACTTTGGAAATTATTCCATCTTGTCTAACTCTTTAGAGCTTATAGAAGAAGAAGCTAAAGAGGAAATAATTAGTGAAGTATGGCACATGCATTTTGATGGTGCATTTTCTAGATATGGGAAGGGTGTTGGCATAGTCATTGAAGCTCCTTCTGGTCAGGAATTTAAGTTTTCTTATAGATTGGAATTTGATGCTACTAGTAATGTAGTTGAGTATGAGGCTTTGTGGATTGGTTTAGAAATATATAAGGATATGGGTGTCAAATGCTTGAACATAAAAGGGGACTTAGATTTGGTCATCCGATAACTTAAGAATAAATTTACATGCAAATATGAAATGCTAAGAAGATATAGGAATGCACTATGGGACACCATGGAAATTTTTGATGCCTTAGACCTTATTGCTATTCATAGAGATCGAAATTTTAAAGTAGGTGATCTTGTTGTGGCTGCTTCTACTCTTCAAATCTCCCAAGACTTAATTGAAGGAAACATTAAAGTAGAAATCATATTTAGGCCTTCAGTTCCGGATAATGTGGATCATTGGCAAGTCTTTGGTGATGATAAGAAAGTCATTAAGTTCTTAAACAACATACAATATTTTTGTGAATTCCACATTTGTGAAAAAGAAGAGGGATGTAATTATATAGAAGATGGTCAGAAAATTAACCCATTCCCTAGAAGCCTTGTTGCACAAGAACAAATATTTGACAGGAAATATGCTCACAAACCAAAGGAGGAAACATGTATAAAACCAGGTGATCATATCGAAGTCAACATTGGAACTAAACAACATTCTAGAATGGTGAAAGTTGGAAAAAACACACCTAAAGAGGAAAGGAAAGAAATATTAAATTTATAAGGGAATATATGGATATTTTGGCTTTCACCTATGATGAGCTTAAATTCTATAGGGAGGATCTAATTGAGCATACCATTCCTTTGAAGGAAGAAACTAATCCCTTTAGACAAAAGTTGAGACAAATCAACCCCGAGTTATCTCCTTTGGTCCAAAAGGAGTTGCAAAAAATGCTAGCAACCGGAATAATATCCCAAACAAGACATTCTTCCTGGTGTTGAAACTTGGTTATGGCTAGGAAAAAGAATTGTTCAATCAGGTTATGTGTAGATTTCATAAACTTGAACATTGTGTGTACAAAGGATAACTATCATATCCCCAAAATGGAAACATTATTACAAAGGGTAACAGGTCCTGGAATGATTTCAATGCTTGATGGGTTTTCAGGTTACAATCAAATCAGGGTCAAAGAAGAGGATAGGCATAAAACTACATTCACTACTCCATGGGGTACCTTTGAATATCTAAGAACGCCTTTTGGTTTGTCTAATGTTTGAGCTACATTTCAAAGAGATATGGATTATTCCTTTAGATTACTAATTGGAAAGATCATTGAAATTTATCAGGATGACTTAACAGTGTTTTCAAAGGATGGGAAGAGTCACATTAGTCATTTAAAACAGGTTTTTGAAAGATGCAGAGAATTTGGAATTTCTTTAAATCCAACTAAGTCAGTTTTTGGGGTAACAAAAGGAAAATGTTTGGGCCACATAATCTCCAAATATGGGGTTAAGATAGATCCAGAAAGAATTCAAGCAATTAAAAGGGCCCCTTTTCCTATATCGAAGAAAGCTCTCAAATCCTTCCTGGGCCAAACCAATTTTGTTCACAGATTCATTCTTAATTATGCAGAAATAGTTAAGCCAATCTATAATATGCTTAAGAAAGATGTCAAATTTCAATGGAATGATCAAAGAAAAAAATACTTCAAAGAAATCAAAACTTCCATAATTGAAGCTCCTATCCTCATAAGTCCAGATTATTCCAAGGACTTTAATACTTTTTCCTTTTCCTCTGAAGATACCATTGCTGGTGTTTTTGTTCAGAAAAATGACCAAGGCAAAGTACAACCCATTGATTACATGAGTAGAACCTTTCAAAATGGATAATTGAAATGCCCCATGGATAAAAAACAAGTATAGGTTTTGGTAAAGTTCCTAAAACATTTCAGATTCTTCATTGGATACTCCAAGGTAATTGGGTATGTTCCTAATTCAAAAGTTAAGGATGTGTTATCTCAGTCAGGCAAATTAGGTACAAGGGGAAGACGGATTACTAAAATTCAAGAATATGATTTAGAAATCAAGCCTACCAAATTAATCAAGGGTCAAGGTTTAGCTAAAATGTTGACTGAATTAAATGAAAGGGATTTGGGTATGGTTTGTCAAAATGATGATTTAGAGTGTTCCCCAAATATCCTAAGGCTTGAACATTTTGAATGGTATGCAGATATAATTTTTTACCTTAAGAACCTTACATGCCCAAGCCATTTTGTGGGTCATAAGAAAAGAGCCTAAAGGTTAAATTCATCCAAGTATGTGATCACTAGAGATGGACTAGGATGGAGGAATCATGATGGGATAATCCTTAGGTGTGTTGATGAAAAATCAGCCAAGAAATTGGTGGATAAATTTCATGTTGGATTTTGTGGTGGCCACTTTGCAACTAAAACAACCACTTTCAAAATCCTTAGAGTTGGATATTATTGGCCCACCATTTTTTCCGATGTCCATAAACTTGTAATAAAGTGTGAGCCTTGTCATATTTTCACTGGAAAGTAGAATTTAGTTTCCCTCTCTTTACAACCAATAGTGGGGATTGGACTTCATACGAAAATTTAAAGATAATTCAAGTAATGGCTATTCATGGATCTTAAAAACTACATATTACTACTAAATGGGTTGAATCCATCCCTACTAAATCAACAACTAAAGGTGGTTATGGATTTTCTTGAAGACAAGATAATAACTAGATTTGGTGTGCCTTCAAAGATAGTAGCAGTTAATGCAAAAGCCTTTTGCTCAGCAGAAATGTCCTCTTTTTGTTTCAAATATAGAATTATCTTGTCACATTCATCAGATTAGTATCCTCAAGGAAGTGGTCAAGTAGAGTCTAGCAATAAAAATCTAATGACCATAGTTAAGAAAATTGTTGGGGAAAACAAGAAGTCATGGCATAGTAAAATTAAATATGCATTATGGGAAGATAGAATAACAAAAAAGGATTCAATAGGGAAAAGTCCATTTGAGTTGGTTTATGGTTTGGATGTTAAATTGCAAATACACCTCAAGTTTCCAGCATATGGTTTACTTCAAGATTTCACTCTAGAAAAAGATGCATTTTAGAACAGGATTAATCAGATAATTGATTTGGATGAAAATAAAAGAAAGGATTATGATTAGAGTTACAAAAATCAGGAAAATATTAAAGGGGAATTTGATAAATCATCCAGACAAAGGGATTTCAGAATCGTGGATATAGTGTTGTTATGGGATAAAGGCAAAGAAAAACCAGGCAAACATGGAAATTTTGACAGCTTATGGTTAGGTCCAGACATAATCCGAGAAATGGCAGGCCCTAATTCTTTGTAACTTAGCCACTTGGATGGTGATCCCTTGAATATTCCAAGGAATGGGCAACAACTCAAGATATTTTTCAAATGATAAACCATTTGGTTTCCAAAGGGGCACCCTCTGTAATGTATCTCTAACCTTCTCCTTTGATTCTTTCAGTTTCATCATTTTTTTCATTTATGTATATAAATCATTGTAGAGTCATTTCATTTATTGATTATTGTTTATTCTTTTCACACATGTACTTATGTTGGGTATTGGTGAGAACTTTGTTTTGCAGATTCAGAGGTTCTCGCATGCTCTCCTTCCAAAAGGTCAATCATATGTCCCCAAGTGGAGCCATATGTTGACCACCTATTTCAACTAGGTTTCAACAGCATGTACCATGAATATATGTACCTTATAGTTTGACAAAGTTGAAGACTTATGTCTCAGCAGGGCAATTTTTCCCCCAAACCTTCTTTCTCTCTCCACGATATGTCCACTCCCCTGTGTGGGAAATTTTGTAATATAACATGTTAGCATGGGTCAAGTTGTATTGATTTAGTGGCATAGGACTTTATCATTAGTGAAGTCCATTCATCGAGTGTTTTGTTGCTTAGGTAATTAATTTTTTGTTTCCAGTGATTTTAATTACTTGAGTTTTTCACTCAATAATCCTCCAAACTCAATAATCCTCCAAAGTGATGAAAGGCATTCTAATGATCAATCTCAGTAGGTATATAAGGGATAACATTGTTTTAAATTACCATGATAGACATATCCTAGAGTCTTTCAAAATTCTGTTAAGTTTTGATAGGTGTTTTCAATAATTAAAATTTCCCGTAAATTGGAAATTTTTAATTATTTTTTATGTAAAATGTAAAAATGTGGTTCTTGGGGATTTTGTATAGGGGTTTGAGTGCTCAAATAAAATGTATCATGACCCCCTTCACCCTTGGAACAAGTTTCAAATCAATTCGATGAGTTTTTCTAGGTCAATGTCCATGAGGAGTCCAAGTGAGTAAAATATCAACAAATAAATTGGCTAAGGTAAAAATGTCAAATTTTGTAAAAGGGACTAAAGTAAAGAAAAGAAAGGGGGAAATGTCTCCCAAAATGTTCCCTAAGTTAAAAATAGGTTTTAACCTAAGAGAGGGGGCGGGCAAGTCAAGTTAACAACTTCCAATGTGTTCCCCTGGCAAGAGGGGTGCCCCCCCCCTCTTTTTGAACATTGGAAAAAGGAAAGAAACAAAGGTTGGGGAGGGACCCACACCTTGGGCGCCCCCGTTAGACCATAAAGAGAGGTTTCCACCCCATAAACCATTTATTATATCTCCCTAGGTGTGCCCTCTTCCCTGATGGTGCACCCCCCTTGAGAGTGGTCCCTCCCTTGCATGAAAGACACTTGTACATCATGAAAAGGGGGTCTCTCCTCTCTCCCTCTCTTAAAAGAAGGCCTCCTCTCCCATTTTTTCTCATCAAGTTTCATCGTAACTCTATGCTGCCCAAATTTCTCCTCACTTTCTCTTGCTCTCTCCCCAATTCTCTCATGTAATCTTGTTGGAAATTTGCATCCACTTGTTATATAATAAAAGTGAAGATTTGGAGGATCTCTTGGTGTTCTTTTAGTGTACTCTTGGTGCTCTTGTATGGTGTTTGTCTTGAGGTAATATTGTTGTTTTTTTGTATTATCTCTTGCTTACATTTTTTTACTTGAATACCCCAAGAAAAGTATTTTTTTGGGGGATATATTTATGATAGTATTATCATAGGTCTCCATGAGTTGCTTTTCTTTGAGTTTGCAAAGTATTTTGTAGACCATTTTGAAGATCTCACCTTCTTGCCTCATTGTGTAGAAAGGATTTACAATTATGCAGGTTGCCAAAATCTTGGAGGAGTGGACTCCAAAGGCTTCACTTAAATTTATGATATAATTTCTAGCACTTTCCTATTTATTTTATGCACATATCCTCCTTCTAAATATTGCAATCTAATCAATTTCTAAGTTCAGATTTTTAACATAATTTTTTTTATTTTATATACTAACAAAAAACTAACTTGGTTTGAGTGATTTTTAGCATTTTCCAGCGCACTTTGCTTATTGTTTTGTGCAGGTTTTCGCTAGTCTAAGGGGAGGTGTTGCCCAATTTTGGCCACGAGGAGCTCAAGAAAGAATCCAAGATATCTGGTGCAAAACCCTCTTCCTCCCTCTACCTTCCAAATCATTGTAAGCAGCCCAAGAGAGTCTCTTGGTCTTTCATTCTCTACTCATATCATTATTTGTAAATTGTAAAGTATTTTCAAGTTTTTTCCTTTGCCCACATCTTGCATGTGAGTGGCTCTGCCACCCTTGCAATATCGTGTTGGATAGAGTAGTTTTTTAGTTTATAATTTTTTCTTAAGTTAATTTCCCCACTTCTCCCATAAAGAGAAGCTTGAGTGGCTAGTCCTCATTTGCTCATTTTTTCAATTCTTTTTTCCCACCTTGGCCACAAAATCGGTAGGCTTGTCCTCCATATTGTGCCATAATTGTGAGGCTTGAACAACTTTGTTTTATTTTTTCCCACCTTTTTCCTTAATGAAATGTTGTGTGGCTAGTTTGTTTATTCCATTCATTTTAACTTAATTTTGTTTGTTTCCCACACCTTTCATGTGAGTGGCTTTGCCACCCTTGCAAAATTGTACAGGCTAGTTGTTAGAGTTTTCTTTTGTGCAAGAAAATAAACATTTTCCCTGTATTCCCTCCCCCTGCCACTTGTGGATATTGGGTGACAAGAAAGGGAAAAGGATTGTGTGGCTAGTTTAACTAGACACTCAAATCTATTATTGCTTAAACCATTAAAAAAGGGTGACTTGAGGAGGTTAGAAGGGGTTGAAGCCTAGGACAGTTTCACAGCACTAAGTTTCCTCCTTGTTGAACACCCAAGCACTTTGGATTTGACATGTGGAGCTAGGGAAGAACCTTGTTGTTCCCTTGTTGAGCACCCAACACTTCCTCTTGGTTAAAGGGAAAAGGAACTTGGGGTAGTCACATAGCTTAGGATTGCTACAATTCACATCTAATCCCCCTAAGTTCAAGAGAGACCTAAAATTAATTAAAATCAACCTTCTCACATTGCACAACATTTACGTTTCAAGTCTTGCAATTTCCTTTTGTGTAATTTATTTTCAAGTACTTTCATTCTTTCATTTTCAGCAAGTTACTCATATGTGAATATTTACATTTCCCAAGCATTCTTTATTCTTTATTTCAAGTATTCTCTATTCTTTGGAAAATAATTGTCTTAAGTAGTGTGTAGATATTCCATATTTTGTTTCAAGTGGTAGAAGTAATATTTTATTTTGCATACTTCAATACGTGGAATTTGATAATCTTTAGGCACTGGTCTAATTGTTGTTTTGTTAAATAAAAGGTTTTTGTTTCATTGAAATAATTGTATCTTGCATTGTTTCTTTTCATTGGGTTGTGTCTCCCTAATTGATAACTTAATTAACTCCTAGAACTTAAATAAACCTTCACATAGTTTAATAGGGTCTACCCCCCTTGGCTTCCCTAGGAGTGAGCCTAGATGAAAGGAGTCTACATTGAGGTGATAGCGGGTCTAGACTCAGGTTTGTTCCTCCAAGGACACACCAAGTGGGTTGGAGACTTATCCATGTTTGTAGTTGTGTATTAGGACAACAACATGCCCTACTTCACAAAAACACCTAAAATACATATAACTTTGAACAACATGATATTAACGATAAACTTGAGCACTACTCGCTTCTTCATTCCCATGATTAGTCTAAGGGGAGATTTATCTCTCTATCTCCATTGGATCTCTTGGATGGTGAACTATCTCTTCCTCCTTTAACTCAGCTAGGGATGAATTATTTGTCCCTATTGTTTGATGCCATTGATAAATATTTCTTGTGAATATTAAGTGCTAGATTGTGAAACATGTTGTACTTTTCTTCGAGGATATCATTCAATTTCCTTTGCTACACTAATAGGATCATGATGTTTTCTTATTGGATGATGCATAAATGCTCATTCTCAGCGACTTTTGAAAACATTGAGAGTAGTTTACTTCTGATGGATTGAATGAGGTCTTCATGTCATCCCATAACTCTCCTAAACTCTAACACATCCATGTTCTCCATATTGGTCAAACTTTCACAATAAAGATGATGTGTAAAGACAAAGATAACACCAAGATTTATGGTTAAATAAACACGGAGGATGAAACCAGGAATTCTATGGGTCAAGTTCAGTCAAGGTATAAATTATTGATTAAGAAGCTACTATCCCCGAAATCTAGAGTCTCTTTCTAGGATTTGAGGGCGATGGGAAATTTCTATCCCTACAATCAATCTACAACCACAATGTCTCTACAAACTTGAAATATCCCAATCTACTATGAAATTCCAGGCCTCTACGATTACCAGTCTATCACTAAGATATTCCAAATGGCCTAAGCTAAAGGTATAAAAAATAAGAAAAATATCATCAAAAATAAGCCTAAAGAGCAGAGATAATTCTTTCGATAAGAGACGTGGGATTCCCTAGGAGCTAAACACCATATTCCACCACTAGTTTCTTATGAACATTTTGAAAATAATTTCTTAAATGAACACATAGATTCTAGGATTCAAACAACACCTGATTTTCCTAGAAAATATTCAGAGTGAATGTGCCAATGGGGAAGAAATAACTAAGATAGACAGAGCAAATGCGATCTAAGAAAATAATGCAAAAGAGTATTAGAGGCATAGATCAGGAAATCCCCAACACCCTGCTCTCAAAATAGGCCACTGTGTGAATAAAAACAATCCAAAGAAAGCAAAGGTCGAAAAACCACCCAAGGCCTACCAATTTACTCACTAAATGG
>ML794513.1:192560-205283 GCA_009831015.1 Picea engelmannii
AGACTAGAATCCTCCAGAAGGAAGCAAAGAATTAAAGGAAACCCTAGACAAGTTGTCGGCTGAACAAATATATTTAAATTGAATTTATTGATGCCCAGAAGGAGAAGTCGGCCCCAGTTAGACTGGCCAGTCCACTATAAATATAGGGCACCAATTTCATTATTTCACATCTCAACAGTTGCATTGAGATCTAAATCTGTGCAGGCAGTTGCAGGCAGCAACAGTTTTGTTCGCAAGTTTTTTGGGAGAGCTGGAAAGTGGTGCGCTAGCTTCTGGGTGGGATCATCTGTTCGGTTTAGTTTCTATTTTCTTGCTTGGTGCATTTAGCCTCTCTTGGCTATTGATTGCTACCAGGATTCTCTTCTCGTTCAAGGTCAAGGTGCTCGGAGGGTGGCTTCAACCTGTGGTTAGGTGAAAAGGGTATCGTCGATGGTTAAACGAGCACAAACCTCTATATTCTAACAAGAATTTTTCAAGAGAAAGGAAATATTAGTTTTTCGGAAGGCATACATAGGCTGCATTACAGTTTGGTCGCGTACATGCATGGGATGCATAACAGATAGGGAACATACATACACATGTTGAAGCACTACAGGTCACGTACCTATTGTATTTCTGTTGATACATGTTCAGTTTAGGTACATATTGATTACAAGGCAATTGTACAGGTTGGATGCAGGTTAGTGGTACATATTGATACAATTGTATAGTGGCATATCTCACAGTTATTTACTTTTCATTTATTGGATGATAATTCTACATTGATCTAACACTTGGATTATATGGTTAAAAAGGATTATTATTTCTCTATTATTGATTCACCCCCGCTATCATTAATCCAACAATTGGTATCAGAGCAGGTTCCTTCAAAAATCAGTTTAACCACTGAAAGGTAGATCATGGAGAGAAACAACTTGTATAAAAATGGAATACCACAGTTTGATGGACGGAAGTATAATTTTTGGAGCATAAGAATGAATACATATATACATGCACAGGGATTTGAAATTTGACAATCAATTGTAGATGGATACATAGTACCAGCAATTCTGCCAACAAATGACAAAGCAATGAAACTCGACCAGAATAATTCCAAATCCACAAATGCACTTCTGAATGGTCTTGGTGAAACGGTATTCACCAAAGTTCCACATTGTAAATCTGCTAAAGAGATTTGGGACAAAATTTGAAATATTTATCAAGGAGATTCAAAAGTCAAAGAAGAAAAGCTTCAAACTTACATAGGTCAGTTCGAACAACTAAAAATGAAGGAAGATGAGAATATTGTAGCTTACTTCTTACGAGTCGATGAAACAATAAATGAAATCATAGAATTAGGAGAAGAAAACAAAGAATCTGTAACTGTTCAAAAGGTACTAAGATCTCTTCCTATGAGATTTGACCCTAAGATATCAGCACTAGAAGAAAGAACAAATCTAAAATCAATAAGCATGGACGAACTACATGGAATCTTGAAACATATGAAATGAGAACTGAACGGGAAAATCCAAATGAAAAAGAAGTAGCCTTCAAAGCATACAAAAGATCAAAGAAAAAGGGAAAGCAAAAAGAAAAATAACATAGTAGCAATAGTGACATCTCGGAAGATGATGAAGAAGTGGCCAACTTTGTCAAAAGACTGAACAAGGGAACCGACGACAGGTATAGAGGTAAGATTCCTTTAATTTGTTTTAATTGTGATGGTATTGATCATTTTTCTAACAAATGTCCTCATAAGAAAAAAAGAAATGATGAAGATTACTCAAAAAGCAAACAAACATATAAAGGAAAAGGAACCACAAAGAAAGTTTTCAAGAAAGATGACTTCAGTGACAATGAGATAGAAAGAGTTATATTCATGGCAGTAGAAGAATCTGATAAAGAAAACTCCAAAGAAGAATATGAATAATTCGAAAGAATAAATTGAAGAGGCAGAAGTTGACTACCGAGAGGAATTGATGAGTTCCATAGAAGTTATCAGAAGAGAAAAGAGGAAAAACAAGAAGCTACAAGTAGAACTAGACAAGAAAGAAGATACTCAGGAATTAGAACAAATGATCAAAAATTTGAAGGTTCATATTGAAGAAGATAAAATAATTGAAGAAGCACTCAAAGAACAGCTAGAAGGAAGAGACAGGATCATTGAAAATTTGGAAGAAGAGATTGTCACATTAAGAAAGGATGTTCAAAAGAAAAATATGCAGAACAACTCAAAAGTTTTGAATGACATTATCAGCGGTCAAAGGCCTAATCATGACAAGTATGGACTTGGATACAATCATACAGAAAATGGATCAATCTCCAAAACAACAGAACAAGAAACATATCCAAAAATCTATGCATAAACAATCAAATGGGATAGGAAAGTCTACAGAGAAAATTACAGGGACACTCCTCCATCGAGAAGATTCAAACTTCAGAATCAATGACCGACAGAAACATATAGGTCTCAGGAAGAAGAAGGATTCATAAGAGCACCTCCTTTCAGAAGATATTCAACTCCCAGGTATCAGACTATCTTTTTTTTTTATGCTATGCATGTAATAATTTTGGACATAAAGCTATGAATTGCAGAGCTAACAACAGGAACATAAACAACTTTGAAAGTCATACACAAAAAGGATATCCAAGAAGGCCTAGTGAAACACAAAGAAGTTGTAACAATTTTGAATCATTGAGCACTGAAGTGGAATGCTACAACTGTAACAACTTTGTAAATATGGCCAAAGATTGCAGAATAACAATCCCTCCTAGAGAACCACAACATAACAAGAACAATCACAGACAGGAACGTCAGAAAAGGACATGGATAAGAAAGCAGAATCAATACAGCAATGAAGAATGCACACTCGCTCTACAAGATAAGTAGAAGAAACATGGTTGGTGTTAGCACAATATTGGATTATGCCTCAATGTTGCATAAGTGGTGCTACCTACAGGTGCTAGCTAATATTTCATAGAGAACAAAATATGCATTTCATTACTCATTTTGGAAAATGAATACAATTGTTATGGGATTTTTATTTATTTTGGGGAAAATTGAAATTATATTGAGTTATTCTCAATATACAAGCTCAAGAATCAAAGCACCCAAGGATTTATGCTACTAAATTGCATGCAGAAACATAGTCAGGTGCTACCTACAGGCGTTGTGTAATATTCTAGCAGAGGCTAAATTTTGCAGAGTTATTCTGCCAGTTTTGAGTCACTAATTTAAAACTTGATTTATGAGTATTTGAGGATGTATTTTTGAAAACTGGAGGAGGTTTTTGTTCATAACATTTGAAATAACAAAAACCTCTCTCAGTTTTTCAAAATGTGTTTTGGTTTGAGATATATTGGATATATAATTAGGCATTGCATATTTTGCACAGTGGCGTTGTGTACTAATTTCCTGTAGCAGTCACAGTTTTCATATTCGCCTTGTTGGGAGGTTGCAACATGTCAAGGAGGTTTCGAATGAATTATCAAGGATCAGTTATATGTCAAGGGACACCTGCACCTAAGATTTAGCTATAGAAAATGCCTCATGCATGAGGTGGAAACAATTTATTAATGACTTCCAACAAACTCATGAAAATCAGCAGTTTGTTGGATTTTTGTCTCCTAGACTGTTGACACCTATCTCCAAGGCTTATAATCCAATGGAGGAGATGGGATTCGACCTCCTTAGGTTATTTGGATGCTATTTTCTATTTAAAGAGGGAGATATCTCTTGGAGAAGGGGGATGGATGAGCCAAGAGAGGCTAGAGAGAGTAGGAATAGGCAGTTTTTTGTGTGTGTTCATTTGTAAGCCTGTGGGCATTTTAGGATTGTAATCATTACTGCTATTGGAGACTCATGAGAGCTGTGATTTCAGATTGTAACTCTTATTTTATATTTCTTATTATTTTAATATATTCCATATTTGAGGATCAAAGGTTGTCAATGATTTATGGATCCCTAAGTAGCAGAGGATCTGATGTATTTTGTCCATCAGTCATTGTTTATATTCAAGTATTTGTTGATTCAATGAATTGAGAGGATATCTATTTACTGAACATTCTATCTTATGTTTTCCTTCTTCATTTCTTCCACCTATCAGCATATAATCTTTTTTTTTGTTCAACAAATTTTGTGCCTTCGATGAGTGGGATGTTTGTGACTCCATTGCCCATTGGTGTAGCCCACTAATATGTAGTTTTTTGCACTCTCTCTTTTTTTATCCATCTTGTTGATCCACCTATTCAAAACCAAAGTTATATTTTACATTCTGATGGGTGTTGAGCTTACACTTTAGCAGTCAAAGTGTGACTTTTAGTGCTAACATGTTTGGCATCATTGTTGGGGACGGATTTGAGCAGATTGAAAAGCTCCCTGGGAAAAACGACATTGCACAGCTCTAGCTTTAGATGGTGACTGAAGTTGGACACCTTCAAGACTGCAAATTCACCATGGCGACTCCATTGTTCAGAATATGTTGGTGACTCCACTGGGGATGAGAAAAATCAAATGGCTATGAAGGCTATCCTGGCCAGGGGGTTTGCCCCACTCAATTTCTCAGCCATAGATGTTATCCACTTCTTATGCCTCAAATTGATGAATGGAAATATCTGCTGCCCAGATTTTATGAAGGTGATGATGACAACCCTTTTGAGCATGTTCATGAATTTCATGCTTTGATGCAGTAGCTTGACATCCATCATGAAGATATATTGATGAAAATGTTCATGTATTCATTGGAAGGAGATACGAGGCAATGGTATAGAACACTCCCTGCTTCTAGTATTTCCTCTTTGGAGGACTTTCATGATGTTTTTTATTCTCATTGCAAGACAATTTATCCAACTGAAAGACTTTTTGAGAATTGTTGTGAGGGGTATGCATCATGTATTCAAGATTCAACAAGTGATTCCTCTAGTAGTGATGATGAAGGGGATGGTTATAGAGATCAGGACTTAGATGATGAGTTTTATAATGCTTTTCCTAAATTTGAAGAACAAATGCATCATTCATGTCAAAATCTAGGTCCCCAAAGTCCCCAAGAGAAAGATCAATATGGACAATCCATCATTTCCTTGTCTCCTCCTTTTCTCGATTCTTTAAGTCAAGAGGTCATATTAGATTCAGATTTATTTTATCATGAGAATAGTGTTGTAGCTTGTCATGACCAAATTCATAGCTTGTCAGTCCCTCCTATTGTTAATGAACCAATATGCCATTATTTGACAAGTTTTCATGACTATGAGGATGTTTTCCCTGAGCAACTAGTTGTCCCAGCTATTGTACTAATCCCCTAAGCCATTAATAGTCAATTGGTCATTGATTCACCTTTGCATGATGATTATGAAGATGATTTCCATGAACAATCTGTTGAATACATTATATCAGAAAAGTACCCTTCCCATCAAAGCAACAATAGCTTGTTTCAACCCTCGTGTCATATTTTTGTTGCTGAAAAAGAAGAAAAAGATGATAATCTAATTTTAGAGGGTGAAAAACTAAGAGATTGGGACCATAAGCCAAGATATGATGAATATCCCTCACAATTAGAATATAAGATAGAAGAATTTAGTTTCCCAAGCACTTCTAATTGTGATAAACTGCCCTATCAACCCCCTATTCCTCTTGAAGACACAAGCTCGGTTTCATCAAGAAACCAAGATCAAATGCCATGTGATCAGATGAGAAAGGTTGAAATTAAAGAAAGACAAGCATCACTAATCCTTTTTCCTAATACACCTCATGACCAGGAGTGGACCAAGGCCATATGCATTGAGGATGAATCAGAGAATTAGCAAGCCATACAACAACCAAGAACAGTGGACGAAGGACCTTATGAAACACTTTTCCTTTTTACACAAAGCAATGTTGCAGGAGCAAGTATTGATGATGTTTTTCAGGATCCATTTGCAGTATGTCTGCAAGCAGAAAATGGGCCTAGGCTCATTGATTTCTTCAATGGAAAGTGTATTTACAAATGTTTCTTTGATGCGCCTTCAAGTAAGAATTATCTCTGGTGCTTAAGGAAGCACATTTCAAATCTTCAAATAGTTGAAAAAATGATTAAATGGCTTCATTGGTTGTTTCATGTAACTTGAACGCTTTAGTTTCCCAATAATTAGAGTAGGTGTGTGCAATAAGCTTGTTGGACAAGCATCGTTTTCATCATTTTTTCATTTCTAGTTTTCATTTTCATTTAGTTTCAACTAAAGGTCACATATCAAAGCAAATTGCAAAGGTTAAAGGTTGAGAGCATGACTCCACAAGCCCAAAGGATAAGACACTGAAACTACAAGATTTATTAGAGCCTCACAGGGAGGAATCTATCCCCCATGGAGCCTATGTTAGCACAAGATTGGTTTATGCCTCAGCATTGCATAAGTGGCACTACATACAAGTGCTACCTATTATTTCATAGAGAACAGAATCTGCATTTCATTATTCATTTTGGCAAATGAATACAATTGTTATGGGATTTTTGTTTGTTTTGGGGAAAATTGAAATTATATTGAGTTATTCCCAATATCCAAGTTCAAGCATCAAAACACCCAAGGATTTATGCTACCGAATTGCATGCAGAAACACAGTCGGGCGCTACCTACAGGAACTGTGTAATATTCCAGCAGAGACTAAATTGTGTAGAGTTATTTTGCCAGTTTTGAGTCACTAATTTAAAACTTGGGTTATAAGCAGTTGAAGATGTATTTTTGAAAACTAGAGGAGGTTTTTGTTCATAACATTCCAAATAACAAAAACCTCTCTCAGTTTTTTAAAATGTGTTTTGGTTTGAGAGATATTTGATATATAAGTAGGCATTGTGTACCCTGCACAATGGCGCTACGTACTAATCCCTGTAGCGGTCACAGTTTTCATATTCACCTTGTTGGGAGGTTTCCAAATGTCAAGGAGGGATTGAATGAATTCTAAAAGATCATTTAGATGTAAAGGGACACCTGCACCTAAGATTTATCTCCAGGAAATGCCTCATGCATGAGATGGAAACAAATTATTAATGACATCCAACAAATTCCTGAAAATCAACAGTTTGTTGGATTTTTGTCTCTTTGACTGTTGCCACCTATCTCCAAGGCTTAGAATCCAATGGAGGAGATGGGATTTGACCTCCTTAGGTTATTTGGATGTTATTTACTATTTAAAGAGTGAGATATCTCTTGGAGAAGGGGGATGGATGAGCCAAGAGAGGCTAGGGAGAGTAGGAATAGGTAGTTTTTTGTGTGTGTTCATTTGTAAGCCTGTGGGCATTTTAGGATTGTAAGCATTATTTCTATTGAAGACTCATGAGAGATGTGATGTCAGATTGTAACTCTTCTTTTATATTTCTTCTTATTTGAATATATTGCAAATTTGAGGATCAAAGGTTGTCAATGATTTATGGATCCCTAAGCAGCAGAGGATCTGTTGTATTTTTCCCATCAGTCATTGTTTATATTCAAGTATTTGTTGATTCATTGAATTGAGAGGATCTATATTTACTGAACATTCTATCTTATGTTTTCCTTCTTCATTTCTTCCACCTATCAGCATATAATCTTGTTTTCTGTTAAGCAGCTTTTGTGCCTTCAATGAGTGGGATGTTTGTGACTCCATTTCCCATTGGTGTAGCCTACTAATTTGCCTTTTTTTGCCCTCTCTCTTTATTTATCCATCTTGTTGATCCACCGATTCAAAACCAAAGTTATATTTTATATTCTGATCGGTGTTGAGCTTACACTTTAGTAGTCAAAGTGTGACTTTAAGTGCTAACAGTTGGTATGTTAACAGTGGTTGTTCAAAACACATGACAGGTGATAGATAGAGGTTTCTTACATTAATAAAGGAAAGAGACGGATCATTCTCCTTCAGAAATGATGATTCAACTAAAATCATTGGAAAAGGCACAGTCAAAATTGGGAACAAGAATACAAAGGCAGAAAATGTTCTACTAGTAGAATATATGAAACATAATCTTCTAAGTGTGAGTCAAATGTGTGACCAAGGTCATAAAGTTACTTTTGATTCCCAAAAGTGTGAGACGAGAAAAGAAAGTTCAGGAAAATTGTTTGCTACAACTGCGAGAACTTCAAGCAACATATATGTGTTAAGTGAAATTGGAAATGAAAAGTATTGTCTAGGAAAGGAAGATAAAAGTTGGCTATGGCACAGAAGAATGGGTCACATACATTTTGATAACCTTGTCAAATTCAGTAAAAGAGAAACAATCATAGAAATGCCCCAAATCACGAAGCCAACCAACACTTTATGCAAGCATTGTCAACAAGGAAAACAAACAAAGACCAGGTTCAAATCAAATGAATATTCAATGACAAGACCACGGGAAACTGTGCATATTGATCTAGTTGGACCAAATACAAAAAAGGGTTTAAAAGGTGAGAAATACTTTATGTTATTAGTTGATGATTAAACAAGAATGATTGCAATTTGTGTTCTCAAGAATAAGTCAGAAGCTTTTGAAAACTTCAAGATCTACAAGGAAATGGTTGAAAATGAAATGGATTCAAAAAACAAATGCTTGAGATCTAATAATGGATGATATTTCACTTCAAAGGAATTTATGGACTACTACAGCAGTCATGGAATAAAAAGGAAATTCTTTGTTGCTAGGACACCTCAACAGAATGAAGTTGTTGAAAGAAAGAACAGGACAATACATGAAATGGCTCGAACAATGCTAATGGATTCCAAATTGACAGATATTTTTTGGACACAGTCATTGCATATAGAAGTTCACATTCAAAATAGAGTAATGCTCAGAAAAAAAACTGACAAAACTCCCTACGAGCTGTGGAAAGGAAGACCAACAAATGTGAAGCATTTTAGATTTTTTGGAAGCAAATGATATATCAAAAGAGAAGATGGAAAATTGGGAAATTTTGATTCTAGTGTGGACAAAGGAGTACTAGTTGGTTACTCAAGTACAAAAAAATCATACAAGTGTTACAACCTGAGATTGAACAAAGTTGTGGAAAGAATCAACGTAACAATTGATGAAACAGGTAGACAAGAATTAAAGGAAGAAGAAAATGAATCAATGGAACAACTTTACGAAGAAGAAACAAAAGATGAAAAAGAAGGGGAAGATGAAGAGGATCTGACAGAAGAAGAAGAGAAAGTTTAGTAAGTGACTCCAAATACACCTAGCAGACGAGTACTGAAGAATCATCTTTCAGATCAGATTATTGGAAACAAAGATGCAGGAGTTGAGACTAGAAGAAGAATGCGTTCACCAGAACAAACACACCTAGCACTCACATCTATGATTTAACCAACCTGCTTTGAAGAGGCTAGCATGGATGAATTTTGGAATAAGGACATGGATGAAGAATTGGATCAAACAGTGAAAAATGACTCTTGGGAATTGGTTCCAAGACCAAAGGATAATACTGTGATCATCATAAAGTGGGTTTACAAGAATAAATTGAATGAATATGGACAGGTTACAAGGAAAAAATCTAGATTGGTATGTAAAGGATATGCATAGGTTAAAGGAATTGAATTTGAAGAGACATTTTCCCTAGTTGCCACAATGGAAGAAATCTTATTGATTTTAGCTTATTCATGCTCCAAAAATATTAAAGTGTATCAGATGGACGTAAAATCATCTTTTCTGAATAGGGAACTTGAAGAAGAAGTCTACATTGAACAACCGGAAGGATTTCAGTTTTCAGAGAATGCAGATTATGTGTGTAAATTAAAGAACACTTTGTATGGTCTAAACCAGGCTCCTAGAGCATGGTACTCTAGACTAGATAAATATCTACAGTAGGCAGGGTTCATAAAAGGAATTGTAGACAATAGCCTCTACATCAATGTAAGTCAAGATAGTATTTTATTAATTGAAGTTTATGTTGATGATATTATTTTTGGTAGTGATGATGACATGTTAAGCCAGAAATTTGCAAAGGATATGCATAATGAATTTGAAATGTCATTACTTGGAGAACTATCCTTCTTTCCGGGACTTTAGATACGTCAAAGCAACCAAGGAATTTTTATTTCTAAAACCAAGTATATCAGAGAAATGCTAAAGAGGTTCGGAATGGAAGATTGCAAACCAATTATCACTCCCATGCAAACCAGTTGCAAGTTAAGAAAAGATGATGATTCAAAATCTACAGATCAGAGGCAATACAAGTCAATGATTGGTAGCCTACTATATGTGACAGCATCCAGACCAGATGTAATGCAAGTAGTTGGACAGGTGGCACGATTTCAAGCAGCACCAAAGCAATCACATGTATTAGCAATGAAGAGGATTTTCAAATATCTCAAAGGAACAAAAGAATTTGGATTATGGTATCTAAAAGGAAAGGATCTATCACTTATTGCCTACACAGATGAAGATTGGGTAGGTTGTATTGATGACCGACGAAGAACCAGTGAAGCAACATTCTAATTGGGTGAGTGTTTAGTATCATGTTTAAGCAAGAAACAATCATCATTATCTTTATCTACAATCGAGGTAGAGTATATTGCAGCATCAACATGTTGTACACAGGTTCTTTAGATGAAACAAACTCTGACAGATATACAGGTTGAGTATGATGATCCCATTCCAATCTATTGTGATAATACAAGAGCCATTGATATCTCAAAGAACCTGGTGATGCACTCCAAGACAAAGAACATTCCAATCAAGTATCACTTTCTACGGGAACAGGTTGCAGAAAAGAACATTAGAATTGAGTATGTGGGCACAAAAGAACAAGTGGCATACATATTTACAAAACCACTTCCACAGAAAGCCTTTGAGCATCTTCACCAAAGACTCGAAGTTATTTCGACTCCAAAATGAATGTTTTTTAATTCTTATCTTATATGTCTTAGATGTACACGAGGAAGCACCATAAATAGGACAATTCATTTATGGGGAGCAACCCTCGGATGGAAAGATACATTTGCCATTGATGACAAAGGGGGAGAGATTTATCAGATGCAGAGAACAGAGGCATGGTTCCAGGGGGAGAAATGGTCATAGATATGCAGAGGATAGAGGCATGGTTCCAGGGGGAGCAATGGTCATAGATATGCATAGGACAGAGGCATGGTTCCAGGGGGAGCATGAGTGATATGATTTCAATATTGCATCAGAGTGTTTCCATCAATTCCAAAAGGGGATATTGTTGATTAAGGTTAGTTGTCATTGATGTCAACCCTTGAAGAAATCCCGGTAGCAAAAAGGTTTGGGTAATAGACCCAAGTGTTGGTTGTGGAGCCTGATTATCTTCCTGATTCAGAGGTCTTTTACTTTCAGCCATGTTTATAACCCATGAAGTATTTACACCCCATAAGTATGTACACTCTTCCACACGAGGGAGTGTAGAGGGCAGGTACCTTGTAAATGTATATTGTAATTTCATTGTAAATCTGGACTGTTCATTATAAGGTCATAGATCTAATGGTAGAGATTATGTTAGAGTTTTTTTCCCTAGAAGGCAACCCTCTTTTATGAGGGAAATGTATTGCGGCTATGGTTGATGGTGAATATTGTATTATGAGATAGGAGACTGTGAAATAAAGAAGAGGAAGTTACAGTGGGTTTGTTGAAGGTTGTATCCCTTCATATGCTAGATAATAATAAAGGAAGGACCTAGCAATTTCTCTGGTGGACGTAGCCCACAGTGGGTGAACCATGTAAATATATGTCTCTATTGTATTGTGTATCTTCCGTGTTTTGTTTTCGAATTTTTTTTATTTTATTGCTCCACGGTCCTTTTTTTCTAACAACTGGTATCAGAGCGAAAGGTAACTCGCAGGAAAAGAGGGTTCCTGGTTCAAGTGGGAGCAATGTCGAAAGATGGAAAGTTTAGGGTCAAGAAATTTAATGGCCAAAACTACCAGTTATGGAAGATGTAGATGGAAGACTATTTATATCAGAAGGATCTATTCCTACTATTGGGTGGAGTAGCAAAGAAGTCAATGGCCATGAAGGACAAATAATGGGAGATTCTTGACAGAAAAGGTCTAGGAACGATACGGCTGAGCCTGGCAACGTCGATGGCTTTCAATATTTCCAAAGAAAATACAACAAAGGGTTTGATGGACGCATTGGCCAAATTGTATGAAAAACTCTCGGCGTCCAATAAGGTATTTCTAATGAAGAGATTATTTAATATGAAGATGTCAGAAGGTGGGTCTGTTGCAGATCATTTAAATGAATTTATATGGTTACTAATAAACTAAGTTCTGTAAAAGTGGACTTTGATGATGAGGTCAGGGCTCTTCTAATCTTGTGCTCATTGCCAGAAAGCTGGAACAACTTGGTCATGGCTGTAAGTAACTCTGTCTCTAGTTCAAATACTTTAAAATTTGATGATGTTGTTGGTGTTATCCTTAGTGAGGAAATGTGATGGAAAAGCACAGGTGAGACATCAGGTAATGCGTTGAACATGGAGAACAGGAGAAGACAAAAGGATAGAAGAAAGGGATCAGGGAACCACGGAAATTCTAGGAAGGGAAGATCCAAATCCAGACTTGGAAAGATAGAGTGTTGGAATTGTGGAAAGAAAGGACATTTGAAGAAAGACTTCATAGCTCCAAAGAAACAAGAGATGGATAGCAGGAGAGAAATCGGGAAGAAAATGTAACAGGTGATATGTTACAAGATGCTTTGATTCTTTCTGTAGATAATATTTTTGAGTCTTGGGTAGTAGATTCAGGAGCTTCATTTCATGCCACACCCCATAGGAAACATTTTCTAGATTATGTTCAAGGTGATTTTG
>ML794513.1:222468-239727 GCA_009831015.1 Picea engelmannii
CTCATCAAGGGAATCATATCAATCAATTACTTGACATCAACCAATGACATCAATCAAACCAAACCATTTACATCAATGACATATGATCCAACAATCTCCCAAGTAATCAAACCATTGGCATAAATGACAAACCATTGGCATCAGTGACAACATGATCCAACAATGAGGACCATTTTGTGGCTTGGAGGAGGGATTCAAGCCCTAGTTGACATGTGCCAACTTGGATTCTTGTTTAAAGGATTGGAAATCAGTTGAGGATACCTTGTGCTTCGACAATATTCTTGCAGGGGAAGCTGACCCAATGGAGTACATTTCTTAGGAGCATCAATGAGTCCATGGAGGATTGTGATGGAAGGATGTGGACTTTCCTTGCTTATATACATAAACTTGGAGCATGAGGCATGTACTTTAGAGTGTATAATATTACTAGTGTTGGCCTACAAGTGCTCATTGTAGGTTGTTTATAAGGGAAAATACCCATGTTGTATTATTGGCCTCCCTTGCCTCTCAAATAAATAAATGTAGATAGTATTTACATTCATGTATGTTCACCCTCTCACTTGTATTCACTCTTGTGATGATATATGACCTAGAGAAGAGTGTGCACTAGCCTCTTTCCCTCTTTAGAGTCTACACATGTGATTGATTTCTCTCTCTCTCTCTCTCTCTCTCTCTCTCTCTCTCTCTCTCTCGTTGCTACGCTTTCTTGGTATTCTTGGTGTATCTTGGAGCATCTTGGAGATCTAGTGTTAGGGATTATCCCTTGGAGATTGGATATTATGGCTTTGTGATAAAACACTAAGGTAGAATTGTGAAGAAGAAGAGGAGGAGAGGATGTATTTCCTTGGAGGATATGTTGGAGTAATTCTTTTAGATTGAATCTTGTCGGTTGGTAAGGTTTTATTGATTTTTCCTAGCTAGGTTTTGGAGAGTTGGTAGGATTTGTACTAGCTTTGAGAGAAGGATATGTTATGTACATGTACTTCATGTTGATCATATTAATAAAGTTTCCAACTATCCAAAACATGTGCAATTTCTAGATTTGATTTTTTAGCTATATATGTTCTTTATGCGTTATTATTTACAAATATATATGTCTTGTTGATTTGAAATAAGTAAAAGGACAAGTGTTAAGTGATTTGACATATAAGAAAATAATATAAGGGGTTGATTTTAATTCTATCATACTATTGTTGTAATGTTTCAAAAGAGTATTTTCGGATATGGTTATTGGTTGATAAGTTGCCCACTAAAAGGGATTAAATTTATCTCTTTGATTTGGTATATTTTCTCCTTGATTTTTTGGGAAGATTGGGTTGTTTGGAAGTGAAACATTGTACTATTTTCATTGTTGTTTTGTACCTTTTTTTACAACAAGGTTGAAAATTCACAAGGCTAATTTTCAAGAAACCTTCTAGGTTAAAGAGGAAATTTTTGTTTTACATAGAATTTTTAATTTCAAGAAATCTCCACATGGTATTAGAGATTTTTTATGGTTGACATAACTCTTGATTAATAGGGAGTTTGTATTTCAATTGGAATTTACCTAAGATAGGAATTTGACCTAGTTGAGGTCATTGGGTGACAATTCCTATTTTGAATGAGAACAGCACCCTAACCCTTGCAAGGTCATTTCTTCTTCACATAGGATGGATATGTCATTGGTCTCTTGTTTATATTCTAACACCATGTCTAGTGTTGGTTGGTATGTGGATAGTGGAGCCTTGAGACATATGAAATATGACAAGTCTTTATTCAATGAGATTTAGAAGCAAGAGGGAGGTATGAGTGTAGAGCATGGTGATGTTGACACTTATTCTATGGGAGAAGTTGGCTCTACCTCCTTCCAAACACCCACGAGTAATTTTATTGAGTTTAGTAATGTTTGTTATACTCTTGGGTTGAATAATAATATTCTTCCATTATCCTATATGGAAAAACTCCATTGTATGGTTGATTTTGGCGTTCAGGAGATCATCTTTAAAAGTCAAGCCTGGGTTGTGGAAAAAGGACTTTGTGCTTGAGGTGTTTATAGGTTGTAGGAAAATATGGTGAAGCATGGTGCTTTGGTGCATGATAGTACCAAGTTGTTTGAGTTATGGAATAGGTGTATTGGTCCCATCAATTGTGAAGAACTTCCTATCTTGAATAATCTAGTACAAGAATTGTCAATCTTCAAGATAGTGAAGGAAGGTGTCTACAAAGGATGTGCTCTTGGTAAGCACATCAAGACTAATTTTCCTAGTAGTGATCATAGGTCAAGAGGAATTCTTGATCTAATCTATTTAGATGTGCATAGGATAGTTTCCTTTGCGGAACAATAGTGCACCATCAATGATTGTAGTCTATCTAGTCCGACGACTTTGGCTAGAGGGGTAAGAGAGGGCGGCCTTTATAGGTTAATTATTGATTTAGTGGCACGTGTACATTCTAATGGGAGGTTGGAAGATCCTTCTATATTTTGTGGAGCCACATGGATGGTGTGAAGGTCATAGGGTAAGGTTTAACACTACTTTTGTATGATTTGATAACATCTTATGTTAATGAGGATGTGAGATCTTTTAGTTTGTAGGATTCTCCTTTAGTAATCGAGAAGAATGTGGGGGTTGTTGTTATATATTTAGAGGCTTTAGAGAATGTAGGAGAACCTATATCTTTAGTAAGGATGAGTGTACCTCCTAAAATATATGATAGTCACATAGCATTGGTTTATTCCATCCATGAGACTTCCATTTGTATAGAGGAGGAGAGGTGATATGATGAGATTGATTTCATCCATGATCCTTCTATTTTTTAATTGGAGGAGAGGTATGATATCTTTATGGAGGATGATGTTGTGATATATTCCAAAGTTGTATATGATGGGAATATGATAGAGCATAGAGACAAGGGATAATGGATTCTCTCAAATAGAGGGATTTTCCCATAACGATACCATTTATAGGGATCATGAGTTCTCTCAAACAAAGGGAGTTTACCGTGATGTTACTCTTACTTTAGGATTCTCTCAAGATGATGGATTTGACCTAGTTTAGTTTGGTCCAATTTCTAGAGGATTTGAGGTGCATAAGAGGGATTCTCATGTTCATAGGATGATGATGACCTTGCATGGATTTTTTCCTATACCAGGAGCTTTACATTGCAATATCGAGTAGATGAATTGTATGGATCTCTATATTTGTGACTTCAATATATGTGATACACTTGTCTTAATCTTGGTTGGAGACGTGATATTCTCTATAGGATGTCCTAGATAATTGATGATGTGGTGTCTATTGATTTTGACACATGATGTTGACTTGGAGGATGGAGTTTGGCATGTTTCTTTTATTTTAGGGAGATATTTCTTCATATTCATAGGTGGTCACCATTCATTAGAGAATCAAAATGTTGTGATAGCATGGGTGATAGGTTATTTAAAAATGATAGTGATTGATTTGGGACTGTGGTAGGTACATATTTATTGGAGTTGCAAAGGGACTTGATAGGTGTTGACGTAAACACTTTCCTCATAAAGAGGGAGTCCTAACTATCAGGGTTACCCCAAAAGAGTTTACAACATGCTTGGGGTTCTTTAGGAGATTTGGGGTACATGGTGTATGTTCAACCCATAGATAATTTGAGATGGATTAGTACACAAGATATAGTCTTTAATGTATTTACAAGTTGAGATAGCTTTCTTAATGGATGCTTGACCTCATATGGTTGTTGACTTAGTGTTATTCCCTTATGCATCGGAGTTCTCTTGATAGTTTGGTGGACTCCCTTGATTGAGGCCCCATGAAGGATCCACTTACTTGGAGAGTGCTATACATGGGATGAGGATCATTGTTTATCTTGGAGGAGAGCATCAAGCCCTAGTTGGCATGTGGTAGCTTGGATTCTTGTTCAAAGGATTGGAGATGGATCAAGGACACATAGATATTTAACAGTATTGTTGCATGGGTAGTGGGCCTAGTGGAGTACATTTCTTAGGAGGATCGATGGAGTCCATGGAGGCTAGTGATAGAAGGATGTGGAATTTCCTTTAATAGATATATTGCCTTAGATCCATTATTGTTCACACCATCACCTTAGAGCATGACACATGTACTTAAGAGTGTATTTTCTTACTTGTGTTGGCCTACAAGTGCTCATTGTAGGTTGCTTGTAAGGGATAAGGCCCACATTGTATTGTTAGCCTCCCTATTCTCTCATATAAATAGAGGAAGGAGAGAGTGTTTCCATTCATGTATATTCACTCACTCCCTTGTACTCACTCTGGTGATGATATGTAACCTAGAGAAGAGTGTGCACTAGTCTCTCTCTCTCTCTCTCTCTCTCTCTCTCTCTGGTTAGATTTTATCCCCTATAAATTAGATATTAGGTTTTTGTGATAAAATACTAGGGTGAAATTGCAAACAAGAAGAGGAGGTGAGGACATATTGCCTTGGAGGATGTGTTGAAGTGATAATTACACATTGGATCTTCTTGGTTTCTAGGGTTTTGTTGATTTACCCTAGCTAGGGTTTGGAGAGTTGGGAGGATTTGTACTATATTTGAGAGAAGGTTATGGTATGTATATGTACTTAATGTTGAGCATATTAATGAAGTTTCCAATTTTCCAAAACTTGTGCAATTTCCAAATTTGATTTTCATCTATATGTGTTATTTGTGCATTATTATTTAGAACAATATATGTCTTATTAATTTGACATAAGTAAAAGGATAGTTGTTAAGTGATTTGACATCTAAGTGAAGAATATAAGGAATTGATTTTAATGTTGTCATACTTCTATTGTATTATTGTTATTACTTATGTAAAACAGTATTTTTAGATCTAGCTTTTGGTTGATAAGTTTCCATAAAAGAGATGAAATGTATCCCTTTGGTTTGGTATCTTTTTTCCTTGAATTGTTGGGATGGGATGTTTGGAAGTGAAACATTGTACTCTTTCCACTATCATTTTTAACTTTGTTTTCTAGCAGCACTAAGGCTGAAAATTCACAAGGATAATATCCAAGAAACCTTCTAGGTTGAAGGTGAAAAAAAATTTCATTCAATTTTGAAATCCGAAAATTTTCCACAACAATGTGGTTTTCGGTATGCTTCCACCAAACAATTAGAAGTGATGTGGGTGGAGGAGGTGGGGATACATGGGTCCAATGAATTAGAAGAGAGACCATAGAAGCACATTCAAAAATTTTCTCAAAGAAAAATGTATGTTTCTCAACATGCCTCCAAGTCCAATGTTGGAGGAGGGAGGTTCTTTAGGTATCCAAAGGGAAAAGGTGTGTCCATTTGTTAAGTTAGTATATTCTTGGTTGTAGGGGAGGTATTGGAAATGGTGTCCAAGATACACATGGCCACATAAACTATAATGAATGTGTGTTGCTAACTTGAATTGAACATGTGCGAGGAAGAATATAACATGTGTTAGATTAAAAGTGGTATGTGTAATATGTGGAGATAATCCATAAGATATTTTAAAAAGGAATATGCATCCTCATAGATAAAGGTATATGTTTTATTTATTTCATAACAAACTATATATGAGATTTCAACACATATTCTTTTGATTTTTCACAACGAGTACAAATTCTACACTAGCTAAAATGAATGGGAAGGCCATGAGAGTGATAGATCCTAAAATAGTTTGAGATAATGATGAATCATTCTCTCTCTAGAAATAAAGTGCATTATTAATGATAACATTTAGGAGGAAATCACTTCATAATTTAATTCAAATATAAATTGTGCATTTATTTCTTGAGCATCATAGAGTTTTTTGAGATATTCCTTCTTACCGATATTGATAGTTATTTCACCATTGATGCATGTTAAAATTATTTTTTTTACATCAACAAGGAAGTATTTCCACACTCAATGATTGGGACTAGTCCTTTCTAGCATGCCTGATACAGATATGTTTGTTCACACTAAGTCCATACCTGCCACTAAAACCAAGCAACCTCCATGTTGGTTAGGCATCAACCACTTTAGTTTTCTAATGAATCAAACTTGTAACCACTTGGAATCTGGAGGAATTCAATTTTGATGTAGAACTAATTATTCAGTATGGTTGGGACATAGGGAAATCGGGGTTGGGGTTCATCATTTCAAGGACCATCAATGTTGACGCTGCCATCAACCAAGCTAACTCTCATCTTACAATCTATAGAGGCCATAAATGAGATGGTAAAAAGATGCCATAAAATGGATGTGGAAGTGGAGCCCTCTCCATATGGGGAGAGCAAACTAGAATGTTTGAGGGACTCGAAACAAAGAAATACAGCGTAAGAAATTTTAGAGATATTTAGAAAATCAAGCTCCTAGAGTCTGTTTGGGGTTGTGCAAGTGAACGCGCAGAGCCATGGTTAAAAGGAATGGCAAGGTGTTTTGTGTTGAGGGATTATGCTTCCATATCGAAGGCCAAAATAAGAATCTTTCAGTTCAGGGACAATGCCTTAAAATGGTGGGGTAACTTGGAAAGAAAGTTGAACTTCACTCTAGACACCATCTCATGGGAATTATTTGAGGAAAGTTTTAGGAGAATTGTTTTTCTTCTATACTATGGGGAACAACGGGTAGGATCCTTTCATGCTCTAGTTCAAGGAAACTGAACAATGGAGAAATATGAGAAAAGGTTCATGGAGCTAATCAAGTATGTTTCATACATGGACATGGATCAATGATAAGAAGATTTTTTTTGTGTGTATGAGTTGAATCCTAATATAAGGGCCATGGTGCATATGTTGAAGCCATCATCAATTGATGAAGCAGTTGAAAGTGCTTGTTATGCAAAAGAACATATGGATTTAATAGGATGCATAAGATATTATATTCCACAACAACTAGGATTTTGGGGGAAGGCTCCTCGGGCCTTATCTAGGGGAGAATTCCTAGGAAACCTCCTTATGGAAATAGAGTTGCACCCAGATTGGTTGCAGCAGGTGTTTCATTGGAAACTAGTGCAACATCCCAAGAATCATCAGTGATTCATGCAATTCCAAGACATTCATGGGGAGTTGTTTGTAAGGGTAGGGGTTCTAGGGGAAGGAAATCATTTCAAAAGTCTCCAAAGAGAAATGTGCATATTCCACCTGAAATCACTTATTAGGGGTGTGGGGGACCTTATTACTAGCATGACTACCTCGAGTCACAATTTGGCATTATGCATAGAAAAAGGAAGGCCCTAATGGGAAGGGAATGTAGTAACCACCATATCTATGTAGAAATTAATAATCACTATGCAAGACATCAATCCACTATGGTAGAATCATCAGGTACACTAAATCATGCCAAGGTTAAAATCGTATTTGATTCTGGTGCAACAAATAATTTAAATTCACCATTTTCATTAGAAAAATGTGGGTTGGAAGCCTTCGATCATGATGACTTTAAACATGTTGAGATGTATTCTAGGGAAAATCAAGTGGTAGGACCTAGTGTTGAGAAATATTGTGTATATCTAGGGGTGTGTACTACTAGGTCAAAAGTGTACGTCATTACCCTAGTGACATATGATCTAATCATTGGTATGGACTGGTAAAAATCTCATTGATATTTTGTATATTATTTTGTGATGATGGTGCTTTGTGTAGATGATGAATGAAGGTCAACTGATATCCATAGTATCAAGAGGAAGGTGTCTCTATGTTTTATATTGAAAATGAAAGTTAAATGTTGCATGAGGAAAGAGTGTCAATTGTACATAGTGGAAGCAATAAGTGTTTAACACACCCAACCCCCTAACTCTCATAGGTTCGTAGAATGTTTGATTTTCTTCTCCTTCCCCTCAGGAAAATATTCGGAATTACTTTCTTTGATTTCCATTTATCAATTATTTAAGTGAAGACTTCTCTTATCACAACTTTTACTATGCCAATATCTTACCTATTCAATCCTCAAATTACCAAAGGAGTCCCTCAATGGGATCGTTGTGAGGACTTGAGACCTATACACCCTCAATTGGATGGTTAGAGTTACTTCTCGCCACTCGATCAATGATCTGTAGCTATTGAGATTCATTCCCTTCGACATACCTGACTGCCGAGATCGACATCCTCTCCAACGAATTAGTTCCAATGAGTCTCTCTCATGGATCCTGTTATCTCCTAAAATAAACCAGTCAAATTTTTTTATTTAGGTGATAGGAAGTCATTGAAAAATACATTTCTAAATTTTTTAAGGTTCATTTTTTAGATCCTTGTGTTTGTAAAAAAGATTGAAAAACATTGGATATGGTTTTTATTTCAAAAAATTCAAATTACAGGTTTTGGTGGCTAAGTGACTCTCCAAAAGAGCTTCTAAGCCACCGAAAACCTTAGCTTTCAACAACTTAAATGTGAAATTCGAGGCTATTTTAGCCACCGAAAGTGCAGAAAAATTTGTTTTTACTATGTTGAGTCATCATTTTCAAATGATGATTCTAAGAGACTGGAGAATCATTTTGAGAAATGGGCAGAGATTTTTGTTGTTAACATTTCAAAGAAAAATAACCTCTCTTATTTTTCCTACAAGTATATTGGGCGAATCGAATTCATCTTTGAGCCATAATTTTCAGATCTCAAAATTTCCCTATTTGACACATGTTTTTGAAATGCAGATCCCAGAAAAATAAAAATGAATCTCAAAGAAATGAGAGAGGTTTTTTCTCAAAACAAACCAATATACAAAAGCCTCTTCCAGTTTGTACCCATCTATTTTGATTTGAGATATATAGGTCGATATTAAAGCATCACATTTTTGTCTTTTCCTAGCCACCAAAAGCACAGAACAAGGCAACAAGCTACTATTTTTGCATAGATCCAAGTTTCCTTGATCTGAATGCCACGAGGATGGTTTATAATGATATATAATGATCAATGGCATCATTATTGGGTTTTTTTTCCAGTTTTAAAGGGTGCCAGCAAGAGGAGAAGATTGAGTTCGCTACCTTATTTTGGCAAAAAACTGTTTTTTTGGTAAAGGTGGCAAATTTGAATTATCTATCAACTCATGAAGATCCCTGCAGTTGTCGAAGATCATGAAGATATGAAGATCATTAGAGATAAGCAGTTGACCTAATTTATAGGATCTTTTCCTATTCTCTTGTATCAGTTTTTTACTTTCTATTTCAATTAAATCTGATCTAGTTTTATAGGATCTGGATATCTGATGTAAAGGCTATAAAGCCATAAAATTTTGAGGAACCAAGGGGTTCGATTTTGAGTTCTACTATGTTGTTATTGTAATAAGAAACCCTTTCTGATAGATATTTGGCCTGCAAGATTATTTCATTGATGTTGTCAGATCTCCTTTCTTCTTTATGTTTATGCTTATGAGTGATAGCTATTCTTTGTCTATGTTTACATAATCCACTAGTGACTATCTTCTCACTATCTGATTATTGAGCAAAGAATCATCAGTTGTTATACTAGTTTCTAGATCCATCATATCTATTGTTTTATATATGTATGATTTGGTTGATGTGATTAGTTTTTTTTCCATTTGATACACACCTATCTGATTATATCTCTTGAAAGCCTTGCAATGTTGAATATGCCTAGACAATATTGAATATACAACCTAGTTAGTTAGATATTCATCTTGATCCAATCATTACCCATTATTGAGTGAACCATTGCAAATTTAGTTAAGTTACAAGGAATCTCTGAGATACAACCTAGAAGAGTTTCTTGGAGTGATAACAAATTAGCGTTGTTGTCGGGGAGAGGAGATTGAAGTTCATCTTCCTTGGGACATGACATAGATCCAACTTTGATGACAGACAAAGCCTGGACATTTTATTGGTTGAAATTTTCTATCTGGCGACTCCATTGAAGAACTGTGGCTCCGAGAAAGGCTCATACCAGAGAAAAACCAAGAGAGGCCACCAGCAACACCTGTTGCAGACCCAGAGAAGATTATCAGAAGAGGAAGAGTTATACAAAGGAAAACTTCCAGAGCAGCAAGGACATCTAGATCGGGTATCTCAAGAGGTATTGCTTCTTATATGTACCTAGAACACATTCCATTAAGTCTACTTCTGTTGAAGCTTCCTATTCTCAGAAAACTGTAGTTGAATCAGAGAATCCAAAGGGTGATGAACCTTCATTAGATTCTTCTATTATAAATCCTTTTCCTGAGATTTTTTTTGTACATAGTTTAGGAAAACAAGTTGAACAATCTACCCCAGAAGAGGACTGCTACTCTTCTCTGAATTATTTTTCTAGCAGAACTAGAAAAAATCTACTCCTATACTCATATTACTTTGCCTGTAGTAGAGTTTGTTCTCCAAGACTTGTTTGTAAAAGGGGAAGAAAATCTAGTCCTGCTGCTAGGACAGATTTACAAAGCCTTCGATTTCTCTGATCCATCCAAGTTTAATAAGACTCCACTGGGAAGGATCCATATGACAGAAGATGAAGGAGCTGAATTTCAAATCCAAGTATCAGTTCGTTAGTTTGCTTCATGAACTTTTATTTTTCTTTATCATCTCTTTCATGCTTTTCCCTTCGCGTGTAAAGAGAATCATTTTCTATTTTGTATATTCAGAAAATCATCATCCTTCTTATATATATCCGTCTTTCGAAGAAGAAGATCTACATACTACTTATATTGTAGATGTTGATTCAGTACCTATACCTCAGCCCGTTCATAAATATGATCATTGTATTCAAATCTCCCTTGAATCTGATCAGCCATGTAACCATACAGAGGTTATAACTGATTCAAACATTGTCCATAACCCAGCACCTTGTGGCATTAATGTTGAACCTTGTCATCAACATGTTATCTCTCATAATCTACTTACTGCTTTTCAAATTAAGATCAGGATGAAGATGTTCAAACCCTTAAGGTTGCCTTATCTCCTAAATCCTTACCCTCTTGATTGTTATGGATATCTTCCTCGGTTTTCTGGAGAGAATCAAGATTCAACTGTAAAGCACCTGGAATCCTTTGAAGATTTTGTTGATCGTTTTTGGATTGTTCATGAAGATGTAATCATGAGATTTTTCTCCAAGTCTTTGATCAGAGATGTTGCAGCATGGTTTAAAGGTCTAAGAGATGATTCTATTGGCTCTTGGATCAAATTATCAAATGCATTTTTGAAGCATTGGGGTGAGAAAAAATCTCTTGATTTGTATCTCGCTAACTTTTATGCTTTGAAGAGAGAGGAAAACGAAGCTTTGTCTATATTCAATCGAAGGTTTTTCAGCAACTATCATGACATGACTTTGGAGATCCAGCCTACAGAGACAGCTGCCATGATATATTATGTTATGAGTTTGCATTTAGAACTTGCCCTTCTTCTATTAGAAAGAAGGTCTTCATCTATAAGGATTTTGTTTGAAGATGCTCAAGAGGTGGAGGAGAACAGTCATGATTTTAGAAGTATCCGAGAGCAGGTTGACTTTGAAGACCTGTATGCACAAGAGCAAAAAGACGATTAGTACATTTCAGATTCAGAGCAAGAAATTAGTGAGTATGAAACAAATATGGAATAGTAGCCCTAAAGTGAGTATATTTCAAATTCAGAATCAGATTCTTCAGTATATGCAGAGTATTCTAGAGACAGGTATACATGTGAAGTTTATGATCAGTTTGTAAATCAGGAAGAGCCTATGATAACTGATGATTGCATAGGAAATTATATGTTCTTAGATGATTCTAATCCATATGATGTAAACCCTGTTTTGTTATCCTCTTGTGAACATTATTCTGATGAGGAAATTGTATTTTTTGATGATCACAAGTTGATCTCAAAAGGGAAAGAAGATGATCACTCTTCTTGTAGAGGAACAATTATGATTGAGCAAGAGGTTGCCATAGATGTGCAGTTGTTTCCCACGGAGCAACATGTTTCTTATCTTCTTTTCAAGAATCTGGTGGCAACATTCATGGACTTATACTTTTCAGAAAGCTTGAAAGTTTCAGATTTCTTTAGCTTGCCAGTGTTTCTGGGTAAGTATGGTTTCCTGAAAGACTTCTTATCACTATTGTTTCATGTCAAACATTATTTGTTGATCAGTGATAAAGATGATATTTCTTCAGTATTAAAATTACTCGGATGGTTTTTATGGAAATCAACCTTTACCTAACCCGAATGAAAATCCAGTTAGAGTAGGAGTAGGGGAATAAGCTCGTTTTACGAGCAAGTAGTCATTTTCAGTTGATTGATTTCATGAATAAGTAGAGCAGGCTACATGAAGACTACAGGTCCACAAAATATCAGTTGTAAAAGCCATATGACTCCATGCCCAATGCTAAAGGCACAAGGTCTGCTAGGTTCTTGAAAACCTCACAGGGAGGTCCCCAACCGTAAAGGCCAAATGACTCCATGCCCAGTGCTAAAGGCACAAGATCTGCTAGGTTCTTGAAACCTCATAGGGACGTTTATTCCCCAAAAGGAGCCAGATGTTATCTCCTAAAATAAACCAGTCAATTTTTTTATTTAGGTGATAGGAAGTCATTGAAAAATACATTTCTAAATTTTTTAAGGTTCATTTTTTAGAGCCTTATGTTTGTAATAAAGATTGAAAAACATTGGATTTGGTTTTTATTTCAAAAAAGTCAAATTACAGGTTTCAGTGGCTAAGTGCCTCTCTAAAAGCACTTCTAAGCCACCGAAAACCTTAGCTTTCGGCAACTTAAACGCGAAATTTGGGGCTATTTTAGCCACCGAAAGTGCAAAAAAGTTTGTTTTTACTATGCTGAGTCATCATTTTCAAATGATGATTATGAGATACTGGAGAATCATTTTGAGAAACAGGCGGAGGTTTTTGTTTCTAACATGTCAAAGAACAATAACCTCTCTCATATTTCCTACAAGTGTCATATATTGGGAGAATAGAATTCATCTTTGAGCCCTAATTTTCGGATGTCATAATTTCCTTGTTTGACACATGTTTTTGAAATGCAGATCCTGAGAAAATGAAAACTAATCTCAAAGAACTGAGAGAGGTTTTTCCTCAAAACAAACCAATATACAAAATCCTCTTCCATTTTGTACCCAACTATTTTTATTTGGGAATATAGGTCAATATTAAATAAACATATTTATGTCGTTTCCTAGCAAAAAAAAACACAGAACAGGGAAGCAAGCTACTATTTTTGCACAGATCCAAGTTTCCTTGATCTGAATGCCATGAGGATGGTTTATAATTATATATAATAATTAGTGGCATTATTATTTGGTTTCTGCTCTAGTTTTAAAGGGTGCCAACAAGAGGAGAAGATTGAGTTTGCTACCTTATTTTGGCAAAAAACTGTTTTTTTGGCAAAGGTGGCAAATTTGAATTATCTATCAACTCATGAAGATCCCTGCAGTTGTCAAAGATCATGAATATATGAATATCATTAGAGATAAGGAGTTGACCTAATTTATAGGATCTTTTCCTATTCTCTTGTATCAGTTTTTGACTTTCTATTTCAAGTAAATCCGATCCAGTTTTCTAGGATCTAGATATCTGATGTAAAGGATATAAAGCCATAAACTTTTGAGGAACCAAGGGGTTAGATTTTGAGTTCTAATATGTTTTTATTGTAATAAGAGACCCTTTTTAATAGATATTTTTCCTGCACGATTCTTTCATTGATGTTTTCATATCTCCTTACTTCTTTATGTTTATGCTTAAGAGTGATAGCTATTCTTTGTCTATGTTTACATAATCCACTAGTGAATGTCATCTCACTATCTGAATATTGAGCAAAGGATCATAGGATGTTATACTAGTTTCTAGACCCATCATATCTATTGTTTTATATATGTATGATTTGGTTGATGTGATTGGTTTATGTTCCATTTGATACACACCTATCTGATTATATCTCTTGAAAGCCTTGCACTGTTGAATATGCCTAGACAGTCTTGAATATACAACCCAGTTAGTTAGATATTCATCTTGATCCAATCATTACCCATTATTGAGTGAACCATTGAAAAATCAGTTAAGTTACCATAAATCTCTGAGATAAAACCTAGGAGAGTTTCTTGGAGTCATAACAGATCCAATGGTTCTCGGACTTAGATCCCAATGACCCCGATCCATTCCATTCTTAAATTTATACCATGGTTATCAACTGTCTCTCCATTTACTCATTATGTGATCAAGTGGGACCTGTTAACACATAAGATTGATCATGTCAAGTTGGATTTATGCTTTTCAGAGCCTACAATTTAACCATTTCTCTAGGGGATTATGTCATACCATCAACTAATAGCCTCCTCGAAGTGTGCAAGCTATATTTGAGTTGGTGCTGCGAACTAGCACTACGAACTAGTTAAGGAGGAGCGTTGTAGCTTGGATAAGTTGTAGGCACTCACGTTCGGACTTATCAACATCCACAACATCCTTAGGACCATCAAGTACTCCATGAGGGTTTTCATCCTATTTGAATATCGAGAAAGTGGTTTTGGATGTTTCTTCCTTTTGGTGCTACGAACTGGTGCTGGGAAGTGGCAGATAGGGGCGCTGCAAAAATCATTTCCTATAGCATTTGCTTTTAAACATTTGATCATAACTCCAAAATGGTGGTGTGAGATTTTCTGAATTTTTTTGTGGAGGATAATGATAAAGTCATTGACTTTCTGTCCAAATTTCATCCTGACTCAATTTGTAATTCAAGAGATATATTTAAACCACCAATGTGTTGCAAACTGGCACTGCAAACTCTCTTTTTTGCATAGTTGTTAGATATTCACCTTGTTTGGAGGTTGACACCTGTCAAGGAAGGTTATAATGGTCTCCTACTAGTTTTTTGGACATGAGGTACATTTGTTCCATCTCCAGATCAATCAGGACGACCTATTTCAAAAGGTGTTTATCGTCATAGACAAAATCCCAAAAAAATAGGAATTTGTGAGGCTTTTGTTGGAATCGTTTGTAAAAAGACTCCTAAATGGAAGAGGATCCTATGTAACCTCCTTATGGTAGATATATATTATTCACTATAAATGAAAGGATTTTTTTATGAGAAAAGGGTTGGATTCATGATCCAAGAGAGGAGAGAGTTGGAGGAGCAGTTTTAGTTTTTCATTTGTAAGTATGAGGGCCTGTTTGTAATGAAATGTTCTGCCATTAAAGATTCAGGAGATCTGTTATCAAATTGTCTTCTTTGTTTTCCCATTTCTTTTTCATCTTCTTGCTTGAATATATTACAGGTTTTGAGGATCATAGTTTACATTGATTGATGGATTCATGAACAACATAGGATCTGTTGTAGCTTTCCCATTAAATCATTGTTCATTGTTTAAGAAATATTTATCTATTTGCATAAATGATTTTTGTTCAATGGATGTTCTTCCTTTTTTCATATTCACCATGCTTCTACTTATCATTATATATCTCTTTGTATGATATACAGTTTGATTTCCGTTGATATGTAGTGTTATCACTGAAATTTCGTCTGCAACATTACAAGCAAATGGTTATAGAAATACAGCAATGCCAAACAACCATTAGTTCATCTTCAACACAAAAAATGAATTTCCAAGAGGCAAAAACTATACAACTAGGAAAAAATTGACATGCTTCAACTCACTAAAGGATGCGCGGGCTAGAGAAGCTCATAAATCGCACAATGTGCAATATGCATGACTATGTACAAGAAAAGTCGTGCAATCAGGAGAGATGGAAAGTTGATGAAGTGCATAGTCAAACAAGGATGTATCAGTATTACCTGTTATTTGCTTCTGATCATGCATAATACCAGAGAACCCTTCTTTACCTTTAAGACATGGTGGAAAATTTGTCACGAAATCATAAGGTTTAGTAGGACCGATAACTTCCCTCTTGGAACCCTGCAGTTATGGATCTTCCTGAACTAGAAAATCCTTTATCTCAGGATCTAAACCCTCATCGATCTCGATCGGATCGATACATCTCATATGATTATCTTTTTCGTTCCTCGGTTTCCTTGAAATTAGGCGACCTGCCTTCTTGTTCTTGAACCCTAAGTCTGTTCATTGTTGTTTTGTTCCTTTGCAAGGTTTCTCGACATCTGATTTAATAAAAAAAATCATGCTAGGATCAATCTAAATCACAAGAGGGTCAATTATCTTCAGTTCAACATTATGTTTCTCAGGAAATCCTGCAGGTGAATACTTACTCGGCGTCCCTACGTCTAGAGGGTTTATGTTGATAAACTCTGGTCCATTGATCGAAATATCGAACTAGTCTTCAATCAGTGACTTGTCTAAGTTAGGGTTTGTTGTAGGAACAGTCTGGGAAAAACCATTCCTCCTCAAAAAAAATTCCCAACAGTCACCTACGGTCGACATGTGATACATCAACAATATCTTTACTAATCTGTGATGGAACAGGCTTGAATCAACACCTTGTCTTTTATACTGTTTCAATGTCTTATAGAGGCTTATCAACAAGTAAAATGGCATATCTAAATTGAAACCAATGAAATGCATGAGTAAACGGATATGGTAGAGGAAGACCAATCGGTATCGACCTTCGCATGTCATGAATTGCTTGAGAATTAACAACAAACTATGCCATCTAGGTTTTAATAGGGAGATAGAAATACGTTTTACACAACAATTGATCTTTCGAGATGTCATAAACAGACTCCATGGGACTCCTTCAATTTGGGCATTTTTGAACCATTTTTAACCTTTTGATGGAAGCCCTATTGCTTTGCTCACAATCTCCTCGGTCAATTCTAACTGTGCGTCCCCAATTTTATCTCTACAACCATCGAAGGTTTGCGCGAAATCTTTATCCATTTGAATAGTATAACCCTAAAATTTCTTAAGGAAAACATCCCAGCCCTGGATTTTTAGATCCTCAATCGCATCGTCGTGAGAAAGTAAATCCTGACATCCATTCGGCTCCAAGCGAACGACAGGTGCCATGACAAATGTAACCAGAATGCAACAGGGGTTACTCTGGATAGTTTTAGGTTCGAATCGGGTGAGTAGTAGAAACAATTTTGAATGGAGGGTGGAGACATAAAAATAACATAGCCTGTGTGGTATCATAACTCGAATAGTCGGAGTGAAAACCAGGGGTTTGATTGTAATCCTTACCATCCCTTGTGATGAGATCCAAACATACAGAGTACTGAAACCCTATGAATGTAATGAATGGCTCATTAATATGTTAAGCCAACAAGGTGAGGTGAGGAAGCGAGTACAACAGGTGTGTATTCATTTGTATGACTGTTGGTACGAACACCAAATTTGTGACAAGACTATAAATATATATATATATATATATATATATATATATATATATATATATATATATATATATATATATATATATATATATATATATATAT
>ML794513.1:239844-263557 GCA_009831015.1 Picea engelmannii
TATTAACACAAAAAAAATAGGTCTAACAACCATTTTATAAGATTTATATTTCAATTTCATATGAATGGTTTGTTGAATGATATTCCTAAGGAAGAAAATTATTAAAACAACAAGCCAAGTTTTATGTTTAATTCATGCTTGCACTCATAAATTAAAGATAAAACAATCGAAAATCAAAATAGTAAAAATTAATGAAGTAGGATTTAACCCAATCAGTCATAATAAACTCAAAAAAGTGTTTATAGATGGGTTGATGGTAGCTACAGAAAGATGAAAATTATTTCAATCGTGTACAATATCAAAATTCATGTGTTGTTGCCAATAATGGCGACGTATTGGGTGAAGCAGTTATCTCTGCATCACCAAAATTTCATGTCAGGATGAATTAGAAAAATGAAAATTTTAGAAACAATTTACAGCAAATCAAGCATTCGGATCAAAACTTAGGAAATAACATAGTCCAACATTAGATGTGTTTCTTTCAAAAATGTAATCTGGTATCAAATCTATATTACGAGTGAAATGATGTTTTAGGCAACTGCCTTCAATACTGTTGATAGGGCCACTGCTACCAGCAGACGTCCATAGCCTCGGCAGGGATTCCATTTAACCCACTCTAACACCTCTATCTTGTCTAAGATTCATCCATCCATGATAAAGAACATATTTACTTTTGATCAATTCCAAAAGGACATACCTGATAATTTTCTTAAACCCGACATTGCTTCACTACCAGCAGGCCTGTTCAATACCCCAATGAATTTTCCTTAGCATCATGCATGCATTTACCCACTGCCAGCAGACCTGTTCAGTGTCTCAGCAGGTTTACAGACACTTCCCACACCTTGCAATTCTTTCAAATCTCTAGAAATTGTTTACAAATTTAAAAAAAAAACTTTATGATATTCAAGAGAGCAGGGTGATGCTGAAAATATCATATTTGAAAACAAAACTTGATCTTTTAAAACTTGTTTTCTCGTTTGACGACCTTCATCATGATCTGAACACTTAGATTTCTGTTAATAAACCATCTCGAGGACAGGAAGGTATAATCGAGTTGTTTTCCTTAAAACATGGACAACATTAAGAGTTTTATTAATGATAATCATGTCTTCTCATAATTTTAAAGAGAAACTAGAAACATTGTTTTGAATATAAATTTTCTTCTGTTGATCTAAGTTTTAGCATTTACAACACTAGTTCTTTGAGGAGTTGACAGTTGTTTCTCTTGGATAAAAATTCTGATTTCCCTTCCAAAAATGAAATGGTGACACAAATATAATTATCTAGAAACAAAATAAAAGAAAGCAAAATCAAAAGAACCAAAATCAAAATCAGAAAAGAAAATTAAAACAAAACAAAAAATATGTACAAAGAGGTGGATCTAGAATCATCAGGTGAAATTCCTTTTGAGAGCCTGGCCATTCACTGGGAAAGTCTCTGGATGTCCCTCCAAATTTTGCAAGCAGAAAGAGCTGGGACCTAATTATTTAGAAATTACAAATAGTCCCAACCACAGATTCTAGAACTTGGTGTGTTCCCCCGTTCCTTCGTGAGCTTTGTCCCACTTGAGAACCAAATCTTTGACATCGAATTTCCTATCTGAAGAATAATTTGAATCAAACCATCTTTTAACAATTTGTTGATGTTGATCCAGTTTCTTCTTTGCTTGTGCCCTTACTTCCTCAAATTTTAACAAGGCATTAATTCAACTTTCAAGCGGAGGGCACTCCTCTTCTTGAACTTTCTGTGATAATTGCAGAAAAGGAAGCAGAACATGTGGAGGGAGAATCGCTTCTCTTCCTTAGATGAGAAAGAAAGGGGAATTACCAATAGAGGCTTTTGGTGTGACCCTATCAGCCCAAAGTGAATTATACAGTGCATTGTGCCAGTTTTTATGATTTTTTGAAACTGTCCTCTTAATGATCTTGATTAATTTTTTGTTTGTTGATTCTGCTAAACCATTTCCTTGAGGGTAGTAGCTGGCATAATATTTCAGTTTAATCCCTTTTTCCAAGGCAAAGACTTTCATATCTAGGGATGAAAAGTAAGAGGCGTTATCAAAGACCAAACATTCAAGAATGTTGAATCAAGTGATGATATGAGAGTTAAGGAAAGATGCTACCTGATTTGTGTTTACCACTTTCAAAGGTACAGCTTCAGACCATCTGGTAAAATAATTTGTTGTTTTAATGATATACTTGTGTTGTTGTGAAGAACAAGGATTAATCATTCTTATGATGTCAAGGCCCCATTGTTGAAAAGGGGAATCTACAGTGATAGGTTGCAAAGGGAATGCTGCATTTTTCACCCGTCCTGCAGCCTTCTGGCAGATTATGCATTTACGACACAATGCATGGGAATCTTTAAACAAAGTGGGCCAATAGTACCCAGCACTTAACACTTTGTGAGCAGTGGTTTCTCCACCGAAGTGGCCACCGGCTTCACCTACATGAAGTTCAGATAGTACTTTCTCTTATTCATCCTTTTCTAAACAACGCATAAGAACACCATCAAAGTTCTTTCGAAATAGTAAATCATTAATTAACTGGAAAGATGCATATTTTAACATGAGTTCTCTTCTGTTTTTCGGATCAAGATAACGACGAGCAGATCCATGTATCAAATAAAATTTAATGTTCTCATACCAAGAGTTGGCAGCAACTTGTACATAGCTGATCTATTTTTCGTTATTCTGATTTATAGTTAAGGTGTTGATTTGACCTTATTTAACTGAATCAGCCACTATTTTACATAGGCCCTAACCTCTAACAATATGTGCAGGGTTTATTTTGAGGTCATATTCCTATAATGACGTCATCCAATTTTCCCTTTTCTCACCCAATTCTTTTTGTACTAACAGGTTTCTTAGAGATGGGTAAGGAACAATAACCTTGGTTCTGGATTTCAGCAGGTATGACCGGAATTGTTTCACTGCTTTAAAAACAACATATTCATGTTGATCCACTGTTGGGTAGTTAAGATATGCTCATTTGAAATTTGAGTTCATGAAGGCAATGGGTATCTCAATACTTTCATCGTTTTTCTATGTTAACACATCAGCATAAGATCGATCAGAAGCAAAGGTGTAAAGCATGAAATATTGAGAAAAATCGAGGCTCATCAAGGAAGGAGCTTCTACTATTTATTTTCTAATGGAATAACAAGCTTGACTTTATTTTGGTCCACAATGATACACAACATCCCTTTTAATTAAATTCTGCAATGGTCTTACCATTTTCGAGAAACTTGGGACAAATCTTATGACGAATTTAATCTTGCCCAAAAATGACTAGATGGTGTAAATGTGTTGAACCTGCACAGAATAGATCTAGATAAAAAATAATACACACATTCGCAAAGAGAATTTGAGAAATAAGAAGAAGGAGAGAAGGAATGGAAGAATTATCATTAACGTTGTGAAAAATGAATAGTTTACACATGATATACTATGTATAACTCAATGAGTTCGACTTGAGGATAACCAATGCACCATAGTGGTGGTATATAGTTATCTGGACACACACCAGCAATTATGGGAGTGAACTGCCACCTATTCTAGTCTCTCAAGCAGTTACGGGAGTAAACTGCCACCTAGTTGAGTTAACTAGTCAACTAGTCTTAAGTTAATTGATTGAACAAACAGTAGTGAGGAGTTAACTTATGGAATCAAGGCTAATGCGCCACTCTGGTGATGATACCAAGGCAAGGTCAAATTAGCATGGTGATGATCCCAATGTTGCATGGTGACAAAACCAATGCATCATCGAAACTCAACTCAACTAGTCAAACTGAAGTGTCAGCTGAAAGAGAATATTCTCCAGGTGGAATATTCTCCCCTAAATTATAGGAGACTAGATAATGATTAATTATAACTAATAAACAAGGAAAAAACTTAGGAAAAAGAAAGCCTAGGGGTGTGTGAAGTAACTCCAACAACCCCCCTGAACATCACTATGGTGAAAATAAAGATTGGGTCTCAGCAACGAGGCCATGTTAGGTACCCAAGTACAAAATATAAACTGAAAATAAAGTGAGGAAAGAGGGAAAACCTCATGGTAAAACCCCCCCCTCAAGGTACAATGTATGTAAAAATAAGAACTATAGTTGTTAGGCAAATGTGTGCTTCACTCCAAGACGACCTCGCAGAGAATGGAATTTTTGCTCAATGAAGGTCTTGGTGAAAATGTGTGTCGTATGTTCTGCTGAAGAACATAACTGTAAGTCGATGATCCCCTCATGTACTAAGTCTCGTATGTAGTGCATGTGGATATCAATGTGCTTCATCTGCTACCTCTGAACTGGATCTCTACAGAACTTCAGAGTGCTCTGGTTGTCACACCAGATGACGATCGGTCGATAAAACTGAATGCCCAACTCCATGAGAAAATGTTATAGCCACATAGCCTGAATGGTTATGTTAGCTACCCTTTTGTACTCTGCCTCAGATGAATATAGAGCAATGGCAGCTTGCTTCTTGCTCGACCAAGAGAGAGGCCCAGAACCAAGACTGAGTGAGTAACCAGATGTGGACTTGTGATCAATGTTATCACTAGCCCAGTCAGAATCAGTAAACCAATGAAATCTAATGTAGAGTCTATTGCATAATAAATCTCAAAGGTGACGGTGCCCTATATGTATCGAAGGATACGCTTTGCAGCTTTCCAATGTAGCTCATGCAGCTCCTGCATGCACCTAGAAACTGCTCCAACTGCATAGGAGAGGTCTAGTCTAGAGTGTGTGAGATACAACAAGCTCCCCACTAGCTATCTGTACAGTGTGTTGTCAACCAATGGAGTCTACCCGGAACCCTCAAGTTTGACTCTTGATATGAAAGGACTCGGAGCAGACTTGCAGTTTGTCATGTGAAATCTCTCAAGGAGATCTCATGCATACTTGGCCTGAGATATTTTGATGCCTAATGCATCCTAACTAATCTTGAGTCCAAGGAAGAAGTGTAGCAGGCCCATGTCTGTCATCAAAAACCTGTCATGTAGAATCCTCTTGACTGCAACAATCACTGAAGTCATGCTACCAGTGATTAGCAAATCATCAACATTTAAAAATAAAAATAGAAGTGAATCAACCGTCCTAAGCATGTAGACATTCGGGTCTAATTTACAATGTACAAAGTTCTATGACAACATGTAGGAGTCCATATTGTCATACCATGCCCTCGGAGCTTGCTTGAGTCCATAAAGTGACTTCTTCAGTCGACAGACCAAAGATGAGTCCTGCATAAATCCCTGGGGCTGCTCCATGTAGATCTCCTCAAAGAGATCACCATGAAGAAATGCATTCTTCACAACCATCTGATGGACTTCCCATCCTTTGGCTACCGCAATGGAAAGTGCCAATCATATGGAATCCATATTCGCTACTGGAGTGAAGGTCTCATCATAGTCAATACCATGAACCTACTGAAAGCCTTTGGCGATAAGCCTAGCTTTGTATCTACTGATCTGTCCATCCGCTGCGCTCTTGGTCCTGTAGACCCATATGCATCTGACAAGTTTCCTCCCAGAAGGAAGGGGAACCAGATCCCAAGTCAGGTTCTCGAGGAGGGAGTTGTAATCCTCCTGCATGGCAAATTCCCAAAATTTATTTCCAGCAGCCTCTCCATAAGACTATGGATCTGAAGACTGAACCAAGAAAAGATGCCTGGAAGGAAATGGTTTAGTGGCAATGAGTGCAACAGGAGGCTCCTTGAAATCAGATAGAGTCCTCCTAGTACTGGTTGGATCACCCATGAGATCCCTTGCATCCTAAAGAGTAGTCTATGCCCACTTGGGCCTCTGCTCTGGCTTTACAATTGCATCTAGATGCTCTGACTCTGCATCCGACTGTACCAAATCTAAATCTGAATTATCTGAGTCCTCTGAATCACAACTCTTGTCTGAAGAAGAGTCAGCATGTTCATTCTCATCATCTTGGACAGGTGGAAGAATGAAGGTGTCTGCATGTGGTTGTTGAGGTGCATGCGAGACACTTTCCTCGAATTGGACACTATGCTCAATGATGAGTTGGTCCAAGGAAATATCAATAAGTTGATATCCCTTCACACCATCAGGGTATCCAACAAAAATGCACTTGGTGCTCTGTGGATTGAGTGCCTTCCTCTTTTCAGATGGAATCTGAGACCATGCATGTGAACCAAAAATGCAAAAGTGGGTCACTTCCAGTTTGAGGCCGCTCTAAGCCTCGTAGGGGGTCTTATCCTTGACAAATCTATGGGGAGATCTGTTTTGGATGTATGTTGCATAGTTAAGTGCTTCGACCCATAGTCTCTATGGTAGTGACTTTGAATGCAACATGAAATATGCCATCTCCTTTAGAGATCGATTTTTCTGCTCAGCAACTCCGCTTTGTTGTAGAGTATAGAGAACTATGTGTTGCAGTTGAATCTCTGCCTCATGGAAAATATTGTGTATCTCATGATTCACATACTCTCCCCCATTATCATTTCAGGTGAGTTTGATTTTCTTTTCAAACTGTGTCTCAACAAAAGCTTTGAAATCTTTGAGGTGTTGAAAGACCTCAGATTTTTGCTTGAGAAAGTATATCCAAGTAAAACGTGAGAAATAATCAACAAAAATGAGAACAAACTCATTTTGTTGATGGATGGATGCAAAAAATGACCCATAAGGTCACTATGGATTATATCTAAAGGTGCAGAAGCTTGTTGAGACTTTCCTTTATCGAATTTATCTTGACGGTGTTTCCCAAGAACACATCCCTCACATAATCCCTTGGAGAAATGGATGTCTGGTAGACCATCAACTAATCTGTGCTTTCTAAGATGTTGCATGTATCTAAAATTCAAATGTCCAAACCTTTCGTGCCATATCCTACTACTTTCATCAGCATGAGTAAGCAGTAAAGTAGAATCAGGTTCAATGAATTCAGAAAATGTATACAATCTAGACTGATGATTTACCTCACTGGTAGCAACCCTAGAGTTGGTTTGCATGTTGTAGATGTCCATGGAATTTGATGTGAATATGAATTTCTTTCCAGTGCCAAAATTTTTCATATGATATACAGAGAGAAGGTTGACAAAAATTTTGGGAACATGCAACACGTTCTTGAAGCTTCCATTGGTGAGTTCAATCCTTCCTTTCCCGATGACTTCAACAGAAAAGTTGTCCCCCATCAAAATAGGAGGAACTTTGAATGCATCCAATAAAGAATAGACTTCTTCTGAGGCATCCATGTGATGTGATGCTCCTGAATCTACGATCCAAGCATCAGTAGAGGAGTTGATGGCAATCAAGGCATGGCTAGAATTTCCTTTCTTGGAATTTGGATCTTCTGGCTTCTTCTTCTTTGCACCCTTCGGGATGAAATATCCAAGGTTGTTTTTCTAAAGTATTTGATACATCAGATCTATTTTTTTTTTCATGAATGTGGATTCTGAATGGAATCCTTTGTGACAATATGTGCATTTCTCTCCTTTTCTTCCCTTTTCTCCTTTGGATCTGGAGGCATCAGTGAAGGGTTTTGTGTACCCTTCCTTCTTCATATGTGCATGAGATTTCCACTTATATTTATCTTTAGATTTATAATATTTGTGGCTGCCATCATGCATAGTGAGTGCATGCACCCTTGGGCCTTTGATTGCACCCATGTTGATGAGCTTGGTTTTCTCTTGTGTCAGGGATTCGATAAAGTCCTCAAGAGAAGGCATCTTCCAGGTGGCTCCAAAGGTGAATATGACAGTATGGAATGTAGATATTAATATAGATAATTTAGGACCAAGCTTGGAGAGAATGGTGAGAACCATTTGTTTCTCCTCCTTCGATTTATCAACCACGTAAGCTTTGAGTTGCGACAGTAAATCCTTGAATTTTGTAAAGAAATCTTGGATATTCTCGAAAATTTTTGGATCCAATGTGAGAAGATCCACCTCCATCATGTGTCCCCTCATATCATCTTGTTTTCCAAAGAGCCCTTCCAATATGGTCCAGGCTTCATTGGGAGTCTTACAGGAAGATATATGAAAAAGAAGATCGGGAGACATAAGACTGCAAATTGTTATGAGTGCCTCATCCATGCGATTTAAGTACTTGGATTTTTCTATGGCTGATGTGGGCTCTGGATATGTATTCATGGTTAACCTGTACAACCCTCTGGATCAGAGATGTATGGATATTTTCTCCTTCCATGCAAAATAGTTGTAAGATGTAAGAATGAATTCTTTTTGGAATTTCATCGTTCTGTTGTCTTCAATCTTTTGTACTTGCAAAAAATTTTGGTGTAGCTTCTGCTTAGCATTCTTTCGGCTCTGATACCATGTAAATGTGTTGAACCTACATAGAATAGATATAGATAAACAATAATACACACATTTGCAGAGATAATTTGAGAAAGAAGAAGAAGGAGAGAAATAATGGAAGAATTCTCATTAACGTTGTGAAAAATGAATAGTTTACACATGATATACTTTGTATAAATAAATGAGTTCGACTTGAGGATAAAAAATGCACCATAGTAGTGGTATAGAGTGATATGGACACACACCAATAGTTATGAGAGTGAACTGCCTCCTATTCTAGTCTCTCAGGCAGTTACGGGAGTGAATTGCCACCTAGTTGAGTTAACAAGTCAACTAGTCTTCAGTTAAGTGACTAAAAAAAGAGTAGTGAGGAGTTAACTAAGGGAATCAAGGCTAATGTGCCACTTTGGTGATGATAACAAGACAAGTTCTAATTATCATGGTGATGATCCCAATGTTGCATGGTGACAAAACCAATCCATCATCTAAACTCAACTCAACTAGTCAAACTGAAGTGTCAACTGAAAGAGAATATTCTTCGGGTGGAATATTCTCCCCTAAATTATAGGAGACTGGATAATGACTAATTATAACTAATAAAAAAGGAAACACCTTGGGAAAAATAAATTCTAGGTGTGTGTGAAGTAACTCCAACACATGGATTTTGGGGAAGAGGGAGGGGAGAGTTTAGCAATAGCTTGGGTTCTTTCAAGGTCAATAATCATTTCGTCTTTAGACACTATAAACCCAAGCAGTTTACATTTCTCTACTACAAAGACTGATTTCTTAGGGTTGAGAGATATACCAAACTTGCAGCATCGTTCCAGGACATCCCTGAGGTGAGACAAGTGATCTTTCTTGTTTTTAGAGAAGACGGTGATGTCATCAAGACAGACCATGACTAATTGGTTTATGCGGCCATGGAAAGCAATGTCCATTTCTCTCTGGAAAGTGGTGCCAGTGTTTATAAGTCCAAAAGGCATCTTCCTATAGGCATAAGTGCCCCATGGGGTGAAAAATGTAGTTTTAAGCTGATCTGAGGGAGACATGAGGACTTGGTTATATCCCAAAAAGTCATCTAACAAAGACAGTCTTTCGGAACTAGACACCTGTTGTAAAATCTATTCCATTGGAGGAACATGGTATTTATCTTTATTAGATGCTCAGTTTAGATTTCGAAAATCGACACAAAGTCAAATTTCACCACTTTTCTTCCTTACAGGAACTAGATTATACATCCATTGTGTGTGCCTTACTGGGAAAATTATCTTTGCAGTTATTAATTTATTCAGTTCTTTTTTAAAGGTGGGTTTTAATTTAGGGTTCATCTTCCTCAATTTCTGTTGAAAAGATTGAGTCTGGGGTTTCATGGGGATGACATGTTGTATGATGTTAGGTTCGAATGTTTTCAAGTCATCATAGGTGCAAGCAAAAACATCTTTAAATTCTTTAAAAAAAATTATGAAAGAAGATCATTCTTGTTCGTAGCATCCCGTTCCTAGATTAATATTTTGACGATTGTCCTTTGTTCCTAAATTAACCGACTCATAAATCAAAGAAGAACTGTTTATTTTACAATTAGATGTCCCTCTAAATTTATCGTGCAAGTCATAAAACTTCTCTAGTCTTACAACAGATCTGGCAATAGAGTTTACCAAATCAGATCTTGATTCAGGAGATCTAGGATCTGATATTACCGTGAAGTTTCGAAGGTTCTCATCGTTAGTGCCTTCATTAATGTCTGCACCTTGGAAGGTGTCTTCCATATGCAAGAAGTTGATGATTTTTTGGTCATCATCAAACACTCTCCAATTCGTGATGTTATCCGGGATTGACATCCTGAACAACAATTCAATCAAAAATGCATTAGGAGAAATACCTTCTGCGGGCAATAATTTAGAAGCGACATTAGCCAATAAATAAACCTCTGAATTACTTAGTCTAGGAATGGAATTTATGTTAAACGTTGAAATTTTTTGCATTAAACTCCATATCTCAGTTTGGTAGTTTTTCAGATGTGGTGATAAGCAATGTATGGAGTTTCTTACCTGCCTAACCACGATTTGTGAATCACCAAATACCATCAAATTCTTCACATCCATATCCAAATCTTTCCTGAGCCCTTGTAGAAGTGCTTTGTACTCGGCAGTGTTATTAGTGCATTCAAACTCTAACATGCAAGCAATAAAAGTCTTATTACCTGCAGGATCGATGAGTACACAACCTGCACCTGATCCTTCTTTGGATTTGGATCCATCGAAGTACAATGACCAAATTTGGGTTTCATCAGCAGTGTTTGGCATACTTGGAAAACTTAATGCCCGAGTACAGGTCATAAATTTTGATTGTTTCCCAGGATCAGTAATAGGAGAAATTTTGGTCATGAAATTACCAAAGAAGGTATTCATTGACTGCATTTCAAATGAATTAGCAGATGCAGTGAAAGTTTCATTTGCATCATTTAGATCTGTCACGGTGTGCTTCAGATAATGTTCTATGTTTATCTTGATCTTGTTGGGTTGTCCATTTTCAGGCAGCCACAAATGAGACCAATCTGTGGCAAAGTAACCATGTAGTTGTTCGGACCAGTCCCTGCTCAAAAAAAAACCATAAACTTCAGGTATATCCACAACGATAACGTCAAGTATCTGGTGAACCTTAGGATTGGAAGATAATCTAAACAGAACATTCTTAATATCACCAATTACTTTAACGTTTGTTCAATCAAGCTGAATGATTTTGAGATCGAAAGGTTTAACTTCTACTTTAATTTTTTGACAAATAGATAAAGGAATCACAATTGACAATGGGCCGGAATCAACCATACAATTATGTAGATTCCTATTGAAAATTTCAAAGGTCAACAAAAAAGGCGGGACATTTTTCTGGGTGTTTACAACATAATTCTATTGATTTTTAGTTGTTGTCCCTAAAACATTTTTATCTACATTTGTTACAGTTTTTTCAACTAAATCCCTTTTATCTGGAAGTTCAGATGTCGTTTTAGTTGGGATCTTTTTGGCTGTTTTTGAACCAATTTCCGCGGTTTTCTTGCTACTAGGATCATTGTTTTTACTATTTTCAGCGATACTTTGAAGCATTTTCTGCAAAATAAGGGGGAATTTCAGCAACTCAAAAACAGAAATATTAGCCCACAGTTTTTTCAGATCTTCAATTAAATCGTATTCTAAAACAGGGGCTGCTAAACTTTGTTTAATTTCAACTTGCTTTGACTATTTTGGAAACACATTATTACTCACTTTAGAAGAAGGTTTGTTTTGTGTTTTTCTTCTTGTGTTGTAGGGGTGAACAGTTTCAAAATTTGCTTAGAAGGTATTGCCCGAGAAGTGATCGAAGATATTGGGAGACGATTCCTCCTCTTCCGACACTTCTTCCTCAACTATGTCTTCAGAACTTTCAGGAGGGACAGAAGCAGAATTATCATGTGCTTCTAAGATGGTTTGCAAAGCGTACTGCAAGCTTTCGAAATTTAGACCTTTAGTGGTCGGGTTTGGCCGGTTGGGAGGAAAAGGTTTTATGAAAGGAGGTTTAAAACTTCCTTTTCTTATGGATGCCTCCTCATTTGATCTCTTCAAGTCAATGACCTAGTTGAACAGTTTTTGGAAAGCTTTATGCAAGCTTTCTAAGTCTCTGGTTGATTTTTAGCTTAAGGAGGCCTAGTAAGGATTTCTATTTTCTTTTTAGAGGATGAAGTTGTTTCAACTTCACTATTGAGATTGTCTTTTAAGCTTAATATATCCTTTTCAATTTGGATTGCCTCCTCAAAGGCTTCTAACATTTTGTTCTTTTTAGACCTTTTGACCCAAATTGCAATGTTATTATGCAGAGCCTTAGTGTAATATGTGACAATTAGGATTTCAGCGGGAATTGAATCTATAGGGATTTTATTTTTTAATGTAAGAAATTTTTGGTTAAAATATTTCACATTTTCCTTAGGATTCATTTTTTAGCTGGAAAGTTCCATAACCAAGACTTTCAGAGATTTATCATCCCCGAATTTTTCCAAGAAACAAGTTTCAAACTTGTCCCAAGAAACAATGGTTTGGGGTTGTTGAGAGAAATACCATGTGGAGGCATTTCCCTCTAAAGTATAAGGAAATAATCTGGATACTACATCCTCGTGTTCAACACTTCAGAGTCTAATGGCCAACACAAATTTTTTGATGTGATCTTTAGCAGATTTTTTGGAATGCAGATCAAATTTGGGTAACCATTTCTCTGGATGTTTTGGTAATGGGTGTTGAGGTCCGGCTACAGCCACGAAATCTTGATCGAGACAAGGTCTAGTAGGATATTTTTTATTTTCCATGGGCGTTGGTGGTGTCGAAGGTTGTGATCGTCCTGATGAGGAGCTTCCTTCGTCTGAAGACTCTCCCCCTGAAGAGGATGGAGATGACTCATGTGGGTAAGGTGGAATACTAGATCCCCCGGCTCCAAGGATAGGCAATTCAGTAGGATTCGTAGTATTTTCATCTAACGGGTTTGGGAGCAGACCAATGCCTTGCAACTTTTCTCGAATATCTGAGAAATCAAGGGGTTGATTAAGTGGCCTACTAGGTTGTCTGATACGGGCTAAGGCACTGTCTTTTCTTATGAGTGACTGATGAACAATTTATTGGACGTCATCCCCTTGAGGAACTGGTGTCACTGGTTCAATGGGGATCTCAAGGTTATCGTTTGAGGTAGTTGATGTTTCAAATGTAACATTATTGTCTTAGAAACTACGCATTGCGACAAGGGAGCGAGTGTGTGGGGGAGGAGTCTTGCGACCTCCACGTGCCATCAATTGAATTCAGACCCTCCTTCTAGTGCCATTTGTTGATGGGCGTAGGTGACACACCGTCAACTGGGAGAATAGATCTGAACCGGGGTTTTCTAATTAACCCAAGCCGTTTGGTGTAATCTATTATGACGGGTTTAATGGCTCAGTTAACCAACTAGGGTCCTAAAACAAATAAAAGAAACAAACTACTCTAAAGCTAAAACTATAATACTATATATGTGAATCTAATTATTTACAAGTGTTTAAAAAACATAAATACAAATATGTGATTATGAACATAGTATTTACAAATTGTAAGTTTCTAATGAATGCCTTGCAAAATCAATGTTTGGTAATTGTTTTCGATAGTAGATAAAGAAAGCACATATTTTTTTTATTTTATGTTTTATAATCTAAGATCTAAGAACTTAAAAAAAAATACTAATAAAACATGATTTGAAACAAGGATAGAGTAATGGTCACAGCCAATTTAAACTGTCTTGTTTCGCTAATAAATAAACTAATAACAGAAATTAGATGCGAATAAATCTAACCTAAGATTAGTTTCATACTGTGTCTATGTCTCTGTGCGATACAAACCTGTAGCTATCTTGTCTGTGAGAGAAACCTGTGACAGACTTGTACTAACATCTTTTGAATAAACTCAAGATGTTTATTGACAGTTCGGATATAAGACAAAGTAATAAAAATGTATATCCAATGATCTTGTGATTATGAATGATTACAGTAAAATAAATTTCAATGTGAAACATTCATTGGATACATCAACTAAACATCAAGCATAAATTATGACATTGAAGTTGAAATGACGATCACATATATAATATATGAAACAACAAGTTATAAACAAGAATTTAAAGTACTGAATAAAATGAAACATCGCATGCTAATGAGACTAAAGTTGCATAAAATATCAATCTTCCATAATAAAAAGCAAAACATAAATGGAACAGTGTCACCCAGGTCTAAAGCCACAATGGAAATCACTTGTCCATTCAGTTCTGAGAAGTACATGTCCATAATTTGTTCCAAGAAAAGATGCCTTTCACTAACAGAGTGAATAGTATTTAAAGTATCATGGGATCCAGATACTCATATCTCATAGGATAGAGATGGATTTCCCAACATAAAATAAAATTACCAAAATAGTGGGTTTGGAAACCACTTATAACAGAGTTGGTTTCATCAAAAATAGATCAAAGTTTCTATAAAACATGAAGAAAAAGAAACTACTAATCACTTCTGTATAATTGAAAGATATTTCCTCCCAGTAATCAGTAGCAGCATCTCCAATTTCCTAAAAAAAAAAAAACAATTTTAATAAATCAGAAAAACAATTAATCATAACTAATTACTATTTTTTGTAAAAAGAGACTTGGCTACAAAATCGAAGATTTTGTAGACAGTATTAATTTTAGTAAATCAAATCAAACTTCAAATCGATTTATTTTGAATTAGATAACAGAGATAAAATGAAAAAGAAAATCAAATTGTTTACCATTAAAAGTAAACTAAAGAGGGGTCGGGTAGTTCAGAATTTATTATTTCCTTGACACTGGTTTCATTCTTGATGACTATGTTTCCTACTCTCTTAATACGTTTATCTTTCCTCTTGGTATGTGACTTGAGATCACAGTTTTCTTGCCTCAACAAATCATTCTGGGCAGTAAGAGTTTTAATTCTGGACTGTAGGAGAGGAATGTCGATGTAATACCACTTGACCCAATGGAAACAGACATCACATTGTACAAGGGAGATGGCAAGTTGATGAAGTGCATATTCAAACAAGGATGTATCAATATTACCTGATGCTTTCTTTTGATCATGCATAATATCAGAGAACCCTTCTTTACCTTTAAGGCATGGTGGCAATTTTTTTACGAAATCAAAAGGTTCAGTAGGACCGATAACTTCCCTCTTAGAACCCTGCAGTTTTGGATCTTCTCAAACTAGAAAATCCTCTATCTCAGGATCCTAACCATCATCGATCTCGATCGAACCGATCGAGCTCAGATGAGTATCATTTCGGTTCCTTAGTTTCCTCGAAATTAGGCGACCTGCCTTCTTGTTCTTGAACCCTAAGTCTGTGCATTGTTGTTTTGTTCCTTTGCAAGGTTTCTCGACATTTGATTTAATAACAACATTTAGGATAGCATCAATCTCAGGCACAAGAGGGTCAATTACCTTGAATTCAACACTCTCTTGCTCAGGAAATCTTGCAGGTGAAGACTTGCTCGGTGTCCCTACATCTAGAGGGTTTTTGTTGATAAACTCTGGTCCATTGATCGAAATACCAAACTAGTATTCAATCAATGGATTGTCTAAGTTAGGGTTTGTTGTAGGAACAGTCTAGGAAAAACCATTCCTCATCAAACAATTCTCCCAACAGTCACCTATGGTCGACAACTGATACATCAACAATATCTTGACTAATCTGTGATGGAACAAGCTTGAATCAACACCTTGTATTTTATATCATTTGGACATCTTATAGAGGCTTCTCAACAAGTAAAAAGGCATATCTAAATCGAAAACAATGAAATGCATGAGTAAATGGATATGGTAGAGGAATACCAGTCTGTATCGACCTTCACATGTCATGAATTTCTTGAGAATTAACAACATACTATGTCATCTAGGTTTTACCAGGGAGATAGAAATACCTTTTACACATTAGTTGATATTTCAGGATGTCATAAAAAACTCCATGGGACTCCTTCAATTCGGGCATTTTTGAACCATTTTTCACCCTTTGATGGAAGCCCTATTGCTTTGCTCACAAACTTCTCAGTCAATTCTAATTGTGCGTCCCCAATTTTAGCTCTACAACCATCAAAGGTTTGCGTCAAAGCTTTAGCCACTTGAATATTATAACCCTCAAATTTCTTAAGGAAAACATCCCAGCCCTGGATTTTTAGATCCTCAATCGCATCATCGTGAGAAAGTAAAGCCTGGCATCCATTCGGCTCCAAGATAATGATAGGTGCCATGACAAATTTAACTAGAATGCAACAGGGGTTACTCTAGATAGTTTTAGGTTCGAATCGTTTGAGCAGTAGAAACAATTCTAAATGGAGAGTGGAGACATAAAAATAACATAGCCTGTGTGTTATCATAACTCGAATAGTGGGAGTGAAAACCAGGGGTTTGATTGTAACCCTTACCATCCCTTGTGATGAGAGCCAAACATATAGAGTACTGAAACCCTATGCATGTAATGAATGGCTCATTAATATGTTAAGCCAATAAGGTGAGGTGAGGAAGTGAGTACAACATGTGCGTATTCATTTGTATGATTGTTGGTACGACCACCGAATTTGTGACAAGACTATAAAATATATATATATCAAAGGCTCTTCACAAATCGAAAACTATCAAACCATTGAAACAATAATATTATTAACACAAAAAAATGGGTCTAACAACCATTTTATAAGACGTATATTTCAGTATCATATGAATGGTTTTTTGAATGATATGCCTAAGGAAGGAAATTATTAAAACAACAAGCCAAGTTTTATGTTTAATTCATGCTTGCAGTCATGAATTAAAGATAAAACAATCGAAAATTGAAATAGTAAAAATTAAAAGTAGGCTTTAACCCAATCAGTCATAATAAACTTAGAAAAGTGTTTATAGATGGGTTGATGGCAGCTACAGAAAGATGCAAATTATTTCAATCGTGTACAATATCAAAAATCATGTGTTGCTTCCAACACACCTCTGCTGCACATTTTGGTACTGTCACCTGGTAGCAATCTCCCCCACATGAGTTGTCCCATTCATAGTTCCCCTCGGTACTTTGATACTCATGCTGCTTTCACCCCCTAGGACTGGGAGCCTTGATAGTCTCATGCATTTATGAGAATAAGCCACATACTCCTTCTCATCATTTTTGCTAGCTTTACCAATGAACTCCCAGGTTATCTCATCTCAGTTCTATTTTAATAGCACCTCTGCATTATCACTAACCCTCCATTTCATTCACAATCAGTTTTCCCATCTGCATATGTCCCTCCATTCATTCACCTCATACAGAAACCCACCCATGGGGCCCCCACCCTCCACTACTTCTCCACACAACTTGTTCCCTCACAGGCCAAGCCATCTTGCACTGGGGCACCCGTTTTTGTATCTGTACACTCATCCCGGATTATTCTTTATTTATTTGGTAATTGTAAAAATCCTTTTGTTTCCAGCATTTACTTAGCTTTTTGTTTTCGCCCTTGATGACCTTTATTTTATGGCAAAGAAACCCATGTCACCCTCGTTTGGGGCATGCACTATCCTCTACTCATGTTGACATTGTCCATAAACCCCAAGTATCCCACAGTCCATGTACCCCTGATCTCTAAACTTGTCCACTTTGTCATGCCTCTAGAACAATTTCACCCCATGTCTAGTCGTACCCCTGACGCTAGATATAGTTTCATGGTTGCTTCCAATCATCCTTCCAGCATACCCCCAACCAAAGGTAGTCTTGAGTCTCACCACATATTGACTTTGTTCATGTTCCCTATTATTTCTTGATCTTATCTTGTGGATTTCATGAAGCCCTTTGCTTCTTGGAGTCACATCTTCCTTTCTGTCGACATTGGCATAGTTTCTAGAAGGGCAACAATATATTGACACCCATTACCTTTACAGTGAGGAGTCTCGGACGACACAGAGAGAACCATCATTGCTCTCTGATTCCGTTGACCCTCATAATATTCGACTTCATCAAAATCGCATGTTACGATGGGTCTTACTATGTGACTATTGCAGTTTCTTTATATACCAGTTGAAGACCTTTGAATTGTTTAGGCCATCAATGCCTACGAGTCATCGACACTTCTTATAGGCATCCTTACCTCTTTTAAGAGTATGTTCACCATCATAATTGTCATATGTCGTTATCAAACAGCCCTAGAGGGCACTGCAGTTATCTAAATCAACATACAACCTTAGTTAATGTCTTTCATTTTGAGTTACATGACACAAGCATGGGGCATTATTGCCTCGTTTGTATAAAGATTTTATTTTCTCACCCTAGATAAAGATGTGGGTCCCACAATTTCCCCTCTCCCTCTAATAGATCACTCTTGTAGTTCCTATCAGCACTCTTCCTTATAATGGTACTCTCAATAGAAGAAACATTAATGTATTTCAGCTATACCTATGCTCCTAACCTCACACATCAGGGGGCATCTGTTATCCCTGAAATTTTGTCCGCAACATTACAAGCAAATGGTTACAGAAATACAGCAATGCCAAACAACTATTAGTTCACCTACAGCACCAAAAATGCATTTCCAAGAGGAAAAAACTATACAACTGGGAAAAAATTGACATGCACCAACTCACTAAAGGAAGCGTGCACACAATGTGTGGGCCAAAGAAGCCCGTAAAGCACACAATGCACAATATGTGTGACTGTGTACGAGAAAAGTTGTGCACTCCTGTGAACGACACATTTATGTTTCTTTTTGGCCCCTCAACCACTTATGGACCAACTCCCAACTTGATTTGACCCTCAGATCCAAGTTGAATCCGAATGGGGGGTTGGTCAAGGACCAAAGGGTGCCCTAAAGGGCCCCTTGTTCACACTAAGAACTAGTTGAATATTGCCTTGAATACATGCTATAAATGGAGGCCATGGGTGCACTAAGAATTTAAAATTTTCATAGTATTTTTATGTTGCCTCATCCTCCTTTGATAATCCTCTTTTCTCCTTGGAGCATTTGAGAAACATTCCAACAGGCCATTCCACTCACCTCTTGAGGGAATAGGCATTTATTTCTTCATCATTCGGTTTATTTTCTACCATTGTAAGAAGAGCTCTCCATTAGGGAAGTAACGATCCCCACCAAGGAGGAAGACGGGACTAAGTCCTCCTTTTTCTATGGTGTTTTGCCAACTAATATAGTTATCCATTGGTGGCATAATTGATCTAAAAATGAAAGTATTTGTCTTGTTGTTCAAAGTATTCATTTCCAAGGAAATAAATGTGCAAAGTATTTTTTATCACTGTTTATGAAATTTTTGTGTGAGGGAGTATTGTTTTAGTTTACTGTTTAACAATCTTAAATCTGTCTAACACAGTAAAATAACTTCACCATAAACACATAGCACATGATGAGGCAGTTGACCCCTCCTGGGCTACATCTGTCGGGTCCAAGGCTCCCAATGGGCATGTCCTTGATATATTATCATGCTCAAAATGGTATTACAATGAGAAAAAGGCCTAACCAGACCAAACCAGCTGTGAAAACGAATTCAGAATACAGAAAGAAGCTAAAAATGACTCTGTTTTCACCTAAAACAGTGAAGGGTCGTCGAATGCAGCTCCATTTCCCTCAAGGCCCTAATGGCTCCTCAAGCTTCTCTGAAGTAAAAATGGCTGAAAAACACCTATGTTGACTCTGCAACCTGTTCCAATCGCTCCAGAATGCTGAGAATACCCAAAATCGACCAAAAAAACATCCAAAAAGGTTTTGTCTTCTAGAAATTATCACCAAAAGAAGTTCTATCCCTTTCTCCAAAAAAAACTCCACCAAATCTGGAGTAGAGGGAGTTAGACCCACTAAAAAATGGCAATTGGCACCAAAAAAAATGGACTCCGGCCAAAACTATCGGAACCATTTTGGCTTTAGCGTTAAGTGTTAGTGGAGTGGTCACATTATCTCTGCATAAGTTGTCGGCCTTTATGGTTAACAAACCACGTTGCACACCCGTGGCATTAACGGTTACAACCTCCGCATCGAGACATGTGACTATACGGATTTAACCGCCTTCCCAAAATTGTCAGAGGAAAAAGCCCAAGGTTCTGGCGAATGGTTCTATGTAAAGGGGGGGTTGGACCCCTTTCCGCCCCAACCAAAACAACATTGAAGTTTAAATAAAGGTTTTGACTCATGTGGTTAAGAACTACCACGAGCCCGGGCAGTTAGGCCTTGGGGCTGCCACCCGATCGACCCGCGGTCGAATCCTGCCAACTCCAAAATGATTTTTTCACTCCGAACTCTTCATTCTTAAGGCCATGTGGCAGCCTCCGGGCCTACCACATTTTTTCCAAATATATATATATATATATTCTTCTTCTTCTTTTTTTTTTTTTTAAAAACCCTGGTCAAACTGGTCTTTTAAATGAAATTATGAATATTCAAACTTGAATAACTTTCGCATATAGTGTCGGTTTTGAGTGTCATTCACGGCAATAGGATCGTATCAACGAGGCCTATCTAGTCATTCTGATTTCAACCAATTTTAAGCAATTCCAATTTTGAGCATTTTCTTCACTTAGGACATGATCACCTGATCACACCTCCCCATTGAGAAGATTTTGGACCCCAAAAGCCTTCAATTACATGTTAAGAAGATGAGGGTACAGGTCCCTCACCTTTTCCAATTCAATCCACTTTGCCTTACTCGGTTTTCTTCCTTTAAGACCAACCCGAACATAATCAACATTTCCCCTCCTTGAAGTGCGAGTCCTTCTGTCAAGGATAGCATCCTCTTTCAACTCATCCAAAAATTCTGGCAAGAAATCCTCTATGGATGGCAGCTGAATGTCACTTTGATAATCAGCAATTAGAGGAGGTTCATACAAACGTAGATTTTCCACATTCACAACGGAATACATTTTCATGTATGAAGGCAAATCTAATTGAAAAGCATTATTTCCAACTTGTTTAAGGATCTTGAATGGACCATAACGAATAGGCTTCAGCTTTTTACCTTCTCCTTGCATTCTTTCCTTACTAATATGAAGCCATACCTCGTCCCCTTCTTGAAACTTATGATCAATTATGTGCTTATCATGCCTCTCCTTGTACTTGCCTTGAATTTTTTCAAGTTGTTCTTGAAATTGGTGATGTATGAGCTGAATTATTTCATTGAACATGTGAGCTTTGTCAATGTCACTATGACCATCAATGGCCACATCCTTCTCAAGAATAAAATCTAAAGGTGATTTAGGTAAATACCCAAAACAAGCTTCAAAAGGTGAAGTATTTGTAGAAGAGTGCTTGGGCCGGTAGTAAGCATGTTGAATGTAATGCAAATGCTCATCCCAAAGCTTGGGATGCTTGCTGCAGTAACCTCTCAAAAGATGTACAAGGGTTCTGTTCACTACCTCTGTTTGGCCATCTGTTTGTGGATGGAAATCACTACTCTTCTTTTTGACACTTTGAACCAACTCATACAACTCTTTATCATATGTAGGATAATTCACAACAGCACCATTAAATGTCTCAGAATGAAATGCAACAGGCTTACCATGTTGTAAGAGAATTGTACCCATGGCGTAATCACTAGCATCTTTTTGAATCTCAAATGACTGTCTCAAGTCTGGTAATGCAAGGACTGGAGCTGAACTTAACTTCTCTTTCAAAGACTCAAAATATTTATGTTGCTTTCCTCCCCATTGGAAAGCATGCTTCACACTAGTCACTGCATGCATAGGAGCTGCTATGGCAGAGAAGTTAGAAATAAACTTCCTCCAATACTGAGCTGCACCCAAAAAACTTCTTACCTCTGTAATGGATTTGGGAGTAGGCCAATTCGCAATGGTTTCTACTTTGTAAGGATCAATTCTCAAAGCGCCTCCTCCTACTATGTGTCCCAAATAAACCAAAGAAGTTTTTCCAAATTCACACTTTGACATTTTAAGAAATAACTGATTTTTCTTCAAAATATCAAGTACTTTCTTAACATGCATGACATGCTCTTCTCTAGTCTTGCTGAAAATTAAAATGTCATCTAAGTAGACAATAACGAAATCATCAAGAAAAGGACGTAAGACATCATCCATTAGCCTCATGAAAGTTGTAGGTACATTGCATAAACCAAACAACATAACAAGCCACTCAAAGAGTCCTTGTTTGGTTTTAAATGTTGTCTTCCAAATGTCACTTTCTGCAATTCTAACTTGATGATAACCACTATGTAAGTCTAACTTAGTGAAATATTTAGCATCTTTCAATTGATCCAACAAATCATCTATCCTTGGAAGTGGGTAACAATTCTTTACCATTATTTTGTTCAATGCCCTGAAGTCCACACACATGCGCCAAGTTCCATCTTTTTTTGGAATCAACACTATCGGTGACCCACATGGCGAAGCGCTTGGTCTTATGAATCCTTTGTCCAACAAGTCTTTAATTTTTCTTTTGATTTCAGCATTCTCCATAATAGACAAGCGGTACATGCCGATGTTAGGAAGAGGACAATCTTGATGTAAATGGATTTCATGTTGAATCTCCCTTTTAGGAGGTAAACCTATCAGTTCCTGAACAATCTCGTGATGTGCATCAACTACATCATATAAATCTGATTTAAGCTTGGAATCACAATTTTCAAATGCCTCATGATTCACATCAACCTTGGGCTTAATCATAAGAGGTACAAAACTCTTACTAGAATTTACTAGCCTTTTTACCTGTCCCGTATTTACCTTCGCTATATTTGCCTTCTTGCGATGTGCTCTGACAATGAACTCCTTTCCATCTTTAAAGAGATGATATTTATTTTCATGGCTATGAAAGATCGCTTTCCTTTCAAATAAGTAAGGACTTCCCAAAACAATTCCTGAAATATCAAGCGGCAACACATCAAGTTCAACTATGTCAATAAAGTGTGTAGTTATGGCAAATTGCAATATGCATTTTCTTGAGACTTGTAAGTTTGCATCCTTGCATATCCACCCAAGTGGATAAGGCTTTGGATGTGGAATGGTCTCCAGTTTAATTTTTTTTACCAAGTCTTCTGATATGAGATTTTCTTGTGACCCGTTGTCAAACAGTTTGTCAATTTTAGTATGTTTTGAGACTACCCTCACATGGAACAATTCAATTCTTTCTTCCTCATTAGGAGCTTGTACATGACAGTTTGAAGTACTAGTGCTTGGCTTAGTTTTAGTTCCCTTTCCCTTCATACTTTTCAAACCCATGGCTGCAATTTTGGTTTCATCCCCTGAATCATCACCTAAATCTTGAGGTGTAGTTGTAGTAGCTGCAGTTTTCTTCCTTCCCTTGTTTTTGTTAAACTGATTTCTTTTTTCAGGATGTAATTTCCAATAGTTTTTTTCTTCATGGCCTTCTTTTGAACAATGTTTACAAATGACTTTTTCACCCTCTTGTTTGATAGATGCATTCTTTTTTCCTTTGCCCTTAAAGGTTTTGTCTTTTTTCTTCCCTTTGAAAGGCTTGTTTCTACCCTCATCAAAAGTGTTTTTCCCTCTAGCCTCTAAATGCATAGCTTGTACACAAACTTCATCTAGACTAGTAGGATTAAACATGATGATAGTATGTTTAAGGTAACTGTGCAAACCACCTATATATTTCAGCAAAGTATCTTGACTTTGTAAGTCTACCCCTAATAAGAGTTCTCTTCTCCTAAATTCTTGGGTATAGTCTTGTACATTTTGTCCCTTAAGCTGTCTAAAGTTTTTCCAATTCATTATAGCCTTTTGTACATGAGTTAATGGATAAAATTGCTTCTTGATTGCAATAATAAATTCAGTCCATGATAAAGTAATCTTACCATGTTTCTTAATTTCATCCTTGGTCTTGGCTTCCCACCATACCAATGCTGCTCCATCCATTCTTAGCGAGGCTAGTTGTATCTTGGTGTCATCATCATGAAGGTTTTGA
>ML794513.1:263681-275265 GCA_009831015.1 Picea engelmannii
TCTTGGTTGTGGATTAGTTTGTGCACTAACCAAGTTTCCTTCACCTCTCTTGAGTTTTAGCCTAGTAAGCATGAAAACTTGCAAACAATTAAATTAATCTTTGCACAAAACCAATGTTGAGTAAAAACTCTAGCTTCTAAAGCTCTAAACCTGAGCTCTGATACCATCTGATCTAAAAATGAAAGTATTTGTCTTGTTGTTCAAAGTATTCATTTCCAAGGAAATAAATGTGCAAAGTATTTTTTATCACTGTTTATGAAATTTTTGTGTGAGGGAGTATTGTTTTACTTTACTGTTTAACAATATTAAATCTGTCTAACACAGCAAAATAACTTCACCATAAACACACAGCACATGATGAGGCAGTTCACCCCTCCTGGGCTACATCTGTCGGGTCCAAGGCTCCCAATGGGCATGTCCTTGATATATTATCATGCTCAAAATGGTATTACAATGAGAAAAAGGCCTAAACAGACCAAACCAGCTGTGAAAACGAATTCAAAATACAGAAAGAAGCTAAAAATGACTCTGTTTTCACCTAAAATAGTGAAGGGTGGTCCAATGCAGCTCCATTTCCCTTAAGTCCCTGATGGCTCCTCAAGCTTCTCTGAAGTAAAAATGGTTGAAAAACACCTCTGTTGACTCTGCAACCTGTTCCAGTCGCTCCAGAATGCTGAGAATACCCAAAATGGACCAAAAACGTCCAAAAAGGTTTTTTCTTCCAAAAATTATCACCAAAAGAAGTTTTGTCCCTTTTTCCAAAAAAAAATCCACCAAATCTGGAGTAGCAGGAGTTAGGCCCGCTAAAAAATGGCAATTGGCACCAAAAAAAACGGACTCCGCCCCAAACTATCGGAACCATTTTGGCTTTAGCGTTAAGTGTTAGTGGAGTGGTCACATTATCTCCGCATAAGTTGTCGGCCTTTATGGTTAACAAACCACGTTGCACACCCGTGGCATTAACGGTTACAACCTCCGCACCGGGACATGTGACTATACAGATTTAACTACCTTCCCGAAACCGTCGGAGGAAAAACCCCAAGGTTCTGGTGAATGATTCTATGTAAAGGGGGGGTTGGCCCCCTTTTTGCCCCAACCAAAATAGCATTGAAGTTTAAATAAGGGTTTTGACTCATGTGGTTAAGAACTACCACGACCCCGGGCGGTTAGGCCTTAGGGCTGCCACCAGATCGACCTGCGGTCGAATCCTGCCAACTCCAAAATGATTTTGTCACTCCGAACTCATCATTCTTTAGGCCACGTGGCGGCCTCCAGGCCTACCACATTTTTTCCAAATTAAAAAAAAAAAAAAAAAAAAACCCTGGTCAAACTGGTCTTTTAAATGAAATTGTGAATATTCAAACTTGAATAACTTTCGCATACATTGTTAGTTTTGAGTGTCGTTCATGGAAACAGGATCGTATCGATGAGGCCTATTCATTCGTTCTAATTTCAACCAATTTTGAGCATTTTCTTCACTTAGGACATGATCACCTGATCAATAATCTTGTTCATTGGGTTGATTGTTTTTCGTTCCAATTTTCTTATGCATTCTAGTTTTATTTCCTTAGTTGGTTTTAGTTTATTTACTTCTTTATTTCATGTTATTGAATTTTTTAAATCATGCACTAACCTTTGTCTTTTCTAGCAGACCCAACTAGACATGCAAGTGCCATTGTTTTGCTCACCCAAGTGATGAAATTGACACAACATGTAGGATGTTATGACTCCATGCCCAATGGAATGCCTCTATAGACATTTTTTTACCCTCTCCATTTATTTCCTAGTCTTTCTAATCCACCTAATCAAACCGTTTAATCCATTTATATTCTGATGGGTACTAGGATTACACCTACAACATTCTAGGTGTGGCGTCTAGTGCTAACAGGACCCACTATGATCATACAACTAAGGTTTATGTGTTCCCTTTCACCGATCAATGGTCCTCCTTCACCCTCAGAGTCCTTCACCATCGGATTGAATCCACCCCAATGCCATGAACCAACCTAATCAACTCACACCGACCATGTATGCTCTGACGAATACGATGATCCTCATTCACCTCATATGACATTTTAAGCTCATTTGAGGGTTACAATTGCACGGAAGTTAAGATTCCTAGGCCATGTCCATTGGATCAAGTCCTATGTAAATCAACGATTGATATCCTACGTGATTTACCTAATGGATAAACGGTCCTCAAACTTCCTCATCTTTGGACTCATATCTTGTACCCTTTATTTTTGCCTCTGATGGTATTCCTTCTGAAAAACCTATATGTTTCATCAATGGTCATAATATCGCCATCTAGTCCTATGATATATCCATGGTTGTCGTTGACTCGAAGTTCCCTCCATTGGAATGTCAACACAACATTGCACTTGGCCACTCTGATGACCACGTCCTCCAACCAATGTTCAGGATCTACCCAATGTGTCTAATTGAACCAGTGTAACTCCCTCCAACTTAAAATTCAAGTTTTCATCTGATTAATAGTCTAATTTAGTACTTAACCATTTTAGGGTTTCTTCTAGGTCATCTCTAAGGATTTACTAGACATCTCTAGACTCTCACCTTCATTTCAAAACTTGCTAAAGAAATGTTCACCTCGAAACCTGGTTGAATATTTGCATATCCTATAATCTTTCCAGTAAAATAGGTGTTTTTTCCAACTTGAGGCTCCCTAAATGCACATAATCCCTCCTCAATCCTTAGGGTATCTCACTGCCAATTCTTGGTGAATATTTTTCATATCTTGCAAGATTTCCATTTAAGGGCTTGCAATCTTCACAAGAATACACCCCACCCTTACACTTTCTACTTGGTTACACAAATGCATCTAGTTAACAGTGAAAGAAAACATGCATAATCCATTTTACTCAGGAATTTAACCATTTGTTCCATAAATTTTCCTCACCATTTAAACCATAAAACAAAATGTTTACATTACTAAACATACATAAAACATGTTAAGTTAAAACACTTATTTCTTCAGTGAATGTGTCAAACCATCCAACTAACTCAGAGAGGAATCCTTTCCTCCCAACCTTAGGCTACGCTGGAGAGTTCCTTCCTACAACATGCTACCCTCGTGCCAAGACATGATATCACCAGGGGACTAATTTAGATGAATTCCAAATTAAATTATCAAGGAAGGTTACTCTCCTTCACTCCACAATAAATAATAGAAGCTTCCCTCTTCCCACTGAGCTCAAGACCTCCACAGGTTTATCAGGCACCTTCCCAACTAGATTCCATCTTCACAATGGAGTCCCTTTTCTACTATACAATCCCTCGGCAACCTCCCCTTACCATTTTCGGCTTATTTTCAGTAAGCACCAAGTCCCGACAATTTATTTCTCCAGTCTAGATCTGGTTCTTCTCTATTCCAGGGTGACCATTACTGTTTTTTGAAATCTTTATATTTTCTGCAAGAACAACTTATCAATTTCTCAATTACTCAGAGCAACGGTGTGAGTCTCCTCCGTACTACTTTGTCCAACCATGAGCCTAAAACTCGTTGTGTTCTATGTGGTTCCCTGTGAGAACCCATTCACATCTCCTCAATCCTTTGTAATTCCCATGAGCTTTATCCTTCCTACTCTCTCTAGCTTCTTTCTATGCTCCCTCTCTATGTGTGAGTCTTGGTGGTGTTTTTTTTCACCTTTTGTCTCTTCTTCCACCAATTTCTTGGGATTCTCGTGGCTACTATCAGACACAGCCTCTAGTTAGGGATCCAAATTTGAAGGGGAAATCCAAGTTTGTCCTTCTATCAAGTTTCCATTTAACCCTTTCCTCTTCAATAAATCAAATCTGTCGACAGTTATAAATGATTCAACCACCAATCCTACTACCCATAACTGGTCACGTGGATCCATGCATTTTTAAGTACGTGGGAAGGTGGTGTGTTCAATGTTTTAAGGTGTGAGATATAATGTTGAGAAAGCTTCCTATTTTCTTCAATGAAACTTCTCCATTTCCACTCACTAGTCCACCTCACTGATTCCCACTTCACTTATCCACCTCACCAATATCACTTGTCATATCATGGCTAATACTAAAGGAATTTCCCTCTCAGTCAATTGTCTGATGATTTCTATTGATCAATAACATAATTACATGCTTCATAATCACACTACATGAAGTATTATCATAGTTACAATTATGGGGGGGAGCAGGGTGTTGCATTCCCCTCCCCCTCAAAGAAACATTGTCCTCGATGTTTAAAACACCATATATACTTGGTAATAAAAAATAAAAAAATGGGTATGTCATTCTCATGGCATCCTCTAGCTCCCAATTAGCCTCATCTGCTCCAAAGTGCTTCCATTGCACCTTGAGCTACATGATGGCTCAGTTCTGGAGCATTGTTTCTCTCCTATCCAGGATGCATTAGAGTTCGGGATGGAATTCTCCCTCTAGTTCCACCTGTACTATAGTCTAATCAATAACATGATTATAATCATGAACATATTTCTTTACTAAAGATACATAGAACACATTGTGAGCTCTAATAGTAGGTGGAAAAGCAAGTCTATATGTTGTTGGTCCTACTCTTTCCATGACTTCAAAAAATCCAAAATAGTGGGGTGCCAACTTAGCATATGTTCCTATCCTTAAGGAACTCCTCTTGGGTTTCACCCTGAGATACACATGATCTCCCACCTTGAACTCTTTATGAATTCTCTTGTTGTCTACATATCTCTTTTGTGTATCCTTGGCTATTTTCAAATTATGTCTTATAATGATCATAGCATGTTCCATTTCCTTCAATAGTTATGGTCCAAGTGTGATCTTGTCCACTAGATTTTCCCAACTAATTGGAACATTTCACTTCCTACCATATAGGGCCTCAAATGGGCTCATCTTCAATTATTCCTGATAACCATTGTTATATACAAACTCTACCAAGGGTATATATTCTTCCCACTTCTTGGGTTGATGCATAACATGCATCCTCAACATGTCCTCTATCACTTTGTTTACCCTTTTGGTCTGACCATCTTCCTGAGTATGGTAGGTTGTGATATATGCTAACTTTGTTCTCAAGTCTGCAAACAAACTTTTCCAAAATATTGAAGTGAACTTAGCATCTTTTTTTGAGATTATGGTCTTGGGTAAACCATGCAATCTGAAAATTTCCTTTGTGAAAATGTTAGCAACATATATTGCTTTGAAAGTAGATTTGATAGGAATAAGGTGAGTTTACTTTCTCAACTTATACACCACTACCATGATTGCATTATGTTGCCTAATTGTCCTCAGAAAACCAATAATGAAATCCATGGAAATTGTCTCCCATTTCCAATCTAGAATTGGCAATGATTTCAGTAATCCTACAGGATGTTTGTGTTCAACTTTCACTTGTTGACACTCCAAACACTTGGCAATGTATTATGCGATTTATTGCTTCATTCTTGGCCAATAGTACAATTTCCTCACAGTTGTTACCATTTTCTGGTAACCAATATGACCTACATAGGGTCTCTTATGAGATTCATCCATGATTAGGTGTCTCGTCTTTGTTGAATTAGGAACATATGGTATGTTTTTGTACAACAAAATATTATTAGTCACAAGTTGATATCCTTCATAATTTCTCTCTTTGGGTTATTGTTGCAAACCTTTTCGTACCTAATTGAAGAACTCATCTTCTTGTAAGAGGGTTCTAATCCTTTGGTTGATGTCATACTCTCCCACACTTGTTGTTTCTAGGAGAATTGTATGTGCGCTCCGACTGAGTGCATCTGCTACTTTGTTCTCCTTTCCCTTTATGTGTTTTATTTTAAAATCAAACTCATTGATCAATTCCATCCATATGGCCTATGTAGCATTCAACATTTGCTAGTAAAACAAATACTTCATAACACAATGGTATTTAATCAAGACAAACCTCCTTCTAAGAAATTAATTCCTCCACATCTTTAATGCATGCACAATTTTTGCAAGCTCTAGATCATGGGTGACATAAGATTTATCATGCTCATTTAAATTTCATGATTCATAACCAATCACATGTCCTTCCTACATAAGGAATCCATTGATTCCTTCTTTTCAAGTTCCAATACAAACCAAGAATACTTTTCAGGGTCTGCAATCTTCAAAAAGGGGCATTGGTCAAAAGGTTCTTCAACTATTGAAAGTTGGTTTCACACTCCGCTGACCATACAAATTGCTTCCCCTTCCTCTATAATGAATTAATGGGATGACCAATATTGGAAAATCATTTTATAAACCTTCTATAATACCCAACTAATCCCATGAAATACCTCACCTCTGTTACATTTCAAGGGGAATACCAATCCATGATTACCTTGATCTTTTTAGGATCTACTACCACAACTTCGATTGAGATGGTGTGGCCTAAATACTAGATTTCCTTATGGAATAATTCACACTTGTTGAACTTAACATACAATTGGTTATCTCTCAACACTTGCAGCACCATACTGAGATGCTCTGCATGCTCTTCTCTAGTCTTGGAATACACCAAACTGTGATCCATGAACACTAAGATGAGCTTGTCTAAATACTTGCTAAGAATGTTATTTATTAAGCACATAAAGGTATTTGGTGCATTGGTAAGCCCAAATGGTACTACCACAAACTCATAGTGTCCATACCTGGTTCTAAAGGTTATCTTGTGGATTTCATCATCCTTGATTCTAACTTGATGATACTAGATATCAAGTCAATATTAGAGAAAACTGTAGCTCCTCTGAGTTGATCAAAAAGGTCATTGATATTGGGTAATGGATACTTATTCATGATGTTCATCTTATTTAATTGTCTGTAATCAATACACAAGCACAATGTACCATCCTTTTTCCTCATAAACAAAGCTTGTGCTCCCTATGGGGACATGCTCGACCTGTTGTAACCTTTATCCAACATCTCTTTCAGTTCTACCTTTAGCTTCACCAATTATGGTGTTCTTGTCATGTAGGGTACCTTTTATATTGGTACTTCTCCAAGCACAATGTCTATTGGGAAATCAAGATCTCTCTTAGGAGGAATTCCAAGCACCTCTTCTGGAAACACATATTTAAATTTCCACAACACAGGGTGATGGTCATCCTTCAAATCCTTGCATCATGTTGAGTTAAGCACTTGTATTGCATGCAATGGGAATCCCTTTATACTAATTTTCTTAAGCTGCAATTTTGATATTTGTCTAACTGAAACTGACTTCCAGATGCCTTGAAAAACTCTTGCATTTCTTGTTTCATCTTCACATTCTAAATTATTTTCATAACAATTTAGTTTTTCCTTATGAACCAATAACCAATCCATACCTAATAGCACATTATATGATCCCAAAGGTAGGATATTCAAGGTTGATTGAGTATGAATCCAACTCATCGTAAATGGGAAATCTTCTATCACCTCTGCCACTTTTCACTTTGTCCTTGTGGATAATTGAACTAACCATGCCTTTGCATGTTTCTTTCTTTGTAGGGAACATGCTTTGACAACTTGAGGTGAGACATAACTATGGTTAGATCCAAATAGAAATGATTTTCTTGGAAATTATACCTTCCATCTCCACTTCGGAGGCTTGGTGGTCTTCTTGTCGATTTTCCACAATTGCATATATCTTGGGTATGATTTGGGCCACAACATTGACAGTAGTAGATTCCTACACAGGGTAAACTATTTTATTGTTCTCCTCCCTATGAGGATAATCTCTTAATATATGTGGTTCTCCACAACCCTAGAATTGAAAAGGCCCTTTCCTTCGCTCCTCTAGTCTTTCTCTCACATGGTTTGTTGGCTTCTTTCCACTTTGATATGGAAAATTATATTGATGCACACTCCTCCTCAGTTGACCAAACTAAGATCCTTTCATAGTATTCTTATATGAGAATGATTTGAATCCCTTCATCTGGAATCCACTCTTATCCATTCTCTTACAATCCTTAGAAGGCTCTTTCTTATACTTAGACTGATCATAACAACACTTGGCCTTCCTAATAGTGTCTTCCAATGTATTTGGATTTTCAAATTCAATTCGGTCCTGATAGGAATATGGAAGTCCACTAAGGAAACATTGTATCCTTTCTTTCTCATCGTTGAGCTAAGGAACATACCTCAACAGTTCTAAAAATATCTTGGCATAAGCATCTATGGTCAGTTGTCCCAACTTATGCTTATGGAATTCCCTGATTTTACCATCAAAATACTTCTCTGATAAGTAAGCCTTTTTGAAATACTTCTCAAAATGCTTCCAGGTCAGATTTTTCTCTTTAAATCCTTTGACTTATTTTATATCCTCCCACCATATGGAGGCTACTCCATTCAAATCGAATATGAAAATATTTTCCTTTGTATTTTTCGAGTAATTATGTACCTGAGAACACTTCTTCAAACCCAACAACCAAGCCTCAACTTCTTCTCCCTTCTTGATTTCTCCATCAAAGGTAGGTGGCTTATCCTTTTTGAATTATTTAGTCATAGAAATCTGTGAATGTCTATTTTCCTTCTTTCTGGGAACATGCATCCCAGTGTCACTACTGGACAACTCATCAAAAGTAGACCCACTACTAGGATATTCTATGGAAATTCTTCCACCAGATCAGCCCTTCCTTTCATCCTGATGCCTCTTCTTGGAATAACTTCTTCCCACATTGTTATGGCTTATTCCATGATTTTAGGCACCCGAAGGGGTTTTCAACCTCTCTAATTGCTGCAATTTTACATTACTAGTGGTTGGGCCTTACTGCAGGTGCTTCTAAATCTCTGACAAGCTCTATAGTAGCACCGCATTTAGCTCTTCCTACTCAGCCTGGTATCTCATGAGCCTCTTATTTTCTTCTTTCATACTTCTAACAGTGGCCACTAGATTTGGAGGGGTTTCTTTGGTCCTTCAACCATCAGATTCCTCATCTCTAAAGTGTGGGGCTTCTTCCATACTACACTACACCATTCATCTATATTTTTCTTTTTAGGATGTCCTAAGTGATGAGACAACAAACCATTATTAGCTATTACATCACCAATCATTTTAAATATGCATTCTGGTAAATAAAAGGTGTTTTTCAAACAATCAAGCGATCTTGGTGACCCATTCAAGCCTAGAGTTTGAACTCTGCTATGATACCACTTTGTAACACACCCAATCCCCTAACTCTCATAGGCTGGTGTGATGTTCAATTTTCTTCTCCTTTCCCTTAGGAAAGTATTCAAAATTAATCTATCTTATTTCTATTCATCAGTAATTTAAGTGAATACTTCTCTTATTACAACTCTTACTACATTAATATATTACCTATTCAATCCTCAAATTACCATTGGATTCCCTACATGGTCTCACTACGAGGAATTGGGACCTATACACCCTCAATCATATGGTTAGAGTTACTTCTCACAACCTGATCAATGATCTATAGTGATTCGGAATCCTTCCTGTACCTGGAATACCTAATTTCCAAGATCAACATCCTCTCTAACAAATTCATTCGGATGAATCTCCCTCTTGGATCCAAAGGTCCTCAGACTCAAAGACCAATGGCCTTAATCGCTTCGGTTCTTAAAACTTTATGACGGTTATCAATCGTCTCTCCATTTACTTGTTAGGAGATCAAGTGGGACCCATGATGATCCTACAGATAAGGTTTTTCATGTTCCCCTTCACCGATCAATGGTCCTCCTTCACTCTTGGATTCCTTCACCATCAGAGTGCATCCACCTCGGTTCCACAACCACCCTAATCTTCTCACTCTGACCATGTATGCTCCAACATATTTGACGATCCTTGTTCACCTCATCTAACAATTTAATCTCATTTAGGGTTTACAACTACAAAACAGTTAATATATCTAGGCCTTCTCCCTTTGATTGAGTCCTACGTAAACCAATGGTTGAGATCATATGGGACATACCGAAGGGATTTAAAGTCCTCAAACTTCTTCATCTTCATACTCATATCTCGTACCCTTTCTCCTAGCCTTCGATAGTCTTCCTTCTAATGAGCATATATGTGACATCAACGGTCACAATCTCATTGTCTAGTCCTCTGATAGATCTATGATTGTTGTTAACTTGGCCACTCTTATGAACATGTCCTCCAACCAATGGTCAAGATATACTCATTGCATTGAATTCAATGGTTGTGACTTCATCTAACTTAAAACATAGGTTTTCCACTAATTAAAAATATGATTTAGGACTTAACCATTTCAGGGTTTCTTCTATGTCATCTCTAAGGCTTTACCAGACATACATGGACTCTCGCCTTTGTTCCAAAACTAGCTAAGAAAATTTTCACCTTGAAACATGGTTAAATATTTACATACCCTGCAAGATTTCCATTTAAGACAGGTGGTTCCATTGACTTAAGGCTCCCTAACTACATAGAATCCCTCCTCAATCCATAGGGTATCTCACTGAAAATTCCTGGTGAAAATTTTTCATATCTTACAAGATTTACATTGAAGAACTTGCAATATTCACAGGAATACACTCCATCCTTACACTATCTACTTGGTTACACAAATCTATCTAGTTAAAAGTGAAAGCAATCAGGCATAATCCATTTTACTCAAGAATTTGACCATTCTTTCCATAAATTCTCCTCACCATTTAAACCATAAAACAACATGTTTACATTACTAAACATACATCAAACATATTAAGTTAAAACACTTGTGTGTTTAGTGAATGTGTCAAACCAGACAACTAACTAAGAGAGGAAGCATGTCCTCCCAACCTTAGGCTATGTTACAGAGTGTCTTCCTACAACATTCCACCCTCATGTAAGGTCATTCCATCACAAGGGTATCGATCCATCTAACTTCCAAATTAAATGATCCATGAAGGTTACTCTCCTTCACTCCACTGGAAACAACAAAAGCTTCCCTCTTCCTGCTAAGCTCAAGACCTCCACAGGTTTACAAGGAACCTTCCCAGTTGGATTTCCTCTGCATGAGGGAGTCCCTTCTATGTTATACAGTCCCTTGAAAACCTCCCCTTACCAGTGATGGTTTATTTCCAGTAAGCACCAAGACATGACCCTCTATTTCTCTAGTTTGTATTTGGGTCTTCTCTATTCTTAGGTGACCATTACTCTTTTTGGAAAGCTTTCTATTTTCTTCAAGAACAACTTCCCAATTTCTCTATTACTTAGAGAAATGTGTGGCGGTCTCCTTCTCACCGCTTCATCCAACTGTGAGTCTGAAAATCATTGTGTTTTATGTGGTTCCCTATGAGAACATGTTCACATCTCCTCAGGCCTCTATAATTCCTCTAAGCATGTTCCTTCTTAATCTCTCTGGTTACTTTCTCTCCTCCCTCTTTGCATGTGCATCTAGGTGGTGTTTTTTTTTCCACATTTGGTATCTTCTTCCACCAAGTCCTTGGGATTCATATGGTTGTTGCTAGACACAACCTCTAGTCAAGGATCTAAATTCAAAGGGGAAATCCAAGGGTGTCCTTCTGTCATGTTTTCATTTGACTGTTTCCTCTTCAAGAAATCATATATGTCAGCAGATATGACTACTTCAACCACCAATCATGCTACCCATAATTGGTCATGTGTCTCCATGTAGTTTTAAGTACGTGGGTAGGTTGTGTGTTCAATGTTAAG